>CM070479.1:7660324-7820324 GCA_036324585.1 Champsocephalus esox | reverse complement strand
GCCGCTAATGCTAGGGTTAGCTGCTAGCGTTAGCTTCTGACGGCTATCGGATAGAGCTACAGCTCATTCAAATATGGTTGTGGAAAGTAACTAAGTACATTTACTCAAGTACTGTACTTATTTACACATGTTATATACCTGGTATATTTATTACTTTTGTTCCACTCTATATATATATATATATATTATATATATATCACATTTCAGAGCTATAGATGAAGAGCTCAGACTGTTTAACATAATATACCTGAAACAATGGGTAGGTTGGCTGGATATTTATTAGCAGCATTTTGCTTATCAAGTGTTCTTTGTGTGTGTTAATCAAATCACATCTCCAGCTTATGAAATGTAAAGATTTGCCTTTTAAATATTTAATTGTATCTTTAATATTGTTGAGTTCTCTTTGGCGTTAGTCCTTATACTTTAATAACTTTTTCCTGATCAATATTTGTCAGTGTTTGATGACTCAGTCCTAGATCCTCTCTGTTTGTATTCCTTCATAAACGCTCTGGATATTCAGCCTGGTCATTGGACAGCAGCCGTTTGACTGCAACAGATGGTGGTTTGATTACTGAGGGGATGCTCCAATGTATCGCCTCTCGTGCCTCTCATGCCCCTCAGCCCCGCATCGTGTTTCAATTAGACGAGGATTTAGAAGCTGCATCGCGAGTCAATCCTCATAATTCATTAAGAGGAGCGATTGGGCGAGGAGGCTGTGATTCAGGAGCTGAGAGTGAAGCTAACATCAGGCTGAAGTGGAATCACCATTTCTAACGACACAGCTTCTTGCCAGACCTTTTGCCTGTTTTTAAACGTTTTCCTCGCATGACATATAGACAATAGAGGGATGCAGCGATTGTGTATTTTTCTGTTGGACCCTGAAGGCATCATCTCCCGGTTAGTGCTAGGTCGTATACCTCCTGGGTTTTAGGCTGAAGTGACGTTACCTGCCACCCAGGATAAGAGACGAGCATGAATACATCATTTCCCCACAAAAATATCATAAATATAATATTTTGAGAATTCAGAACTTTGGAGGACAGCAGGCACATCAACCGGCTCTGACTGGGGGGGTCCCAAGGCGCTCCCAGGCCAGCCAAGAGATATAACCCCTCCACCTGGTCCTAGGTCTACCCCATGGTCTCTTCCCAGCTGGACGTGCCTGGAACACCTCCCTCCCAGATCCGCTGAGATCTGCCCCTTCCACCGAGGTCTTCAAAACCGGCCTTAAGACCCTCTTCTTTCGGCAGGCCTTCCAATAAACTTTGAGCATGGTACACCTGGAGTACTGCCATTTTTATCGCTATCTCCGACTTTTATTTTTGTACTCTATTTTATATTTTATTTTTTGATTTCTTATTATTATTACAATTATTTGTTTAATCTCTCAAAGTGTATCAGTATCCCTTGTTGTGAAGCACTTCAAGATTTGTCTTGGCAGATGAGAAGCGCTATATAAATTAAATATATTATTATATTATTAGGGAGGCGCCCAGGTGGCATCCTAACTAGGTGCCCGAACCACCTCAACTGGCTCCTTTCGACGCGAAGGAGGAGCGGCTCAACTCCGAGTCCCTCCCTGATGACCGAACTTCTCACCTTATCCCTAAGGGAGACGCCAGCCACCCTGCGGAGAAAACCCATCTCGGCCGCTTGTATCCGTGATCTCGTTCTTTCAAGAAAAAAAAATGACATCTCCCAAGAAGAAAAGCACAGATGGGATTTAACACTCAGAAAGCCGCTGAGTGCGTTCGGATTACAGTGACACACACAGTACGAGGTTTATTTAAAAAAAGGGGGGAGATTTTTTAGGAGTGTGCTCCCTCTCACTCCTGTTCACTGTCCTCCGGTTTCCTGCAGGACTCCAGAGTCGAGAAGAGCCCATGCTAAATTAAATTATATGTGTCTACTTTTACTACCAGATGTGCTGTCAGTTGCTGCAAAAGTTGCCGACTTCTCATCCACGATTACATCACTTCCGCCGCCTAAAACCCAGGAGGAATACGATCTAGCACTAACCATCATCCGCCTGGTTCAATTGGATTCCTCCATGTGATTTTGGATTATTGCAGAAACTTAACTCCACTAGCAAACACACGTTTATGATACTTATATGTTTTGTTCAGCAGGATCATCTCCAAGTATTAACACCACTTTATGATTCTTGAAGTAAAATGCTAACATTAGGCTATAAAGGAACTACAGCACGGTCACATGACTTCAGGTCACCACCGCTAAGCTAAAGGCGGCTAACGTTGGGCTATAAAGGAACTACAGCACGGTCACATGACTTCACGTTACCACCGCTAAGCTAAAGGCGGCTAATGTTGGGCTATAAAGGAACTACAGCACGGTCACATGACTTCACGTTACCACCGCTAAGCTAAAGGCGGCTAATGTTGGGCTATAAAGGAACTACAGCACGGTCACATGACTTCACGTCACCACCGCTAAGCTAAAGGCGGCTAACGTTGGGCTACAAAGGAACTACAGCACGGTCACATGACTTCACGTCACCACCGCTAAGCTAAAGGCAGCTAATGTTGGGCTATAAAGGAACTACAGCACAGTCACATGACTTCACGTCACCACCGCTAAGCTAAAGACGGCTAACGTTGGACTTTTAAGGAACTACAGCACGGTCACATGACTTCAAGTCACCACCGCTAAGCTAAAGGCAGCTAACGTTGGGCTATAAAGGAACTACAGCACGGTCACATGACTTCACGGCAGAATTTGTTTTTGATGAGTACCATATATGGAAGTCAATATGTCTCATATTAATTGTGTGAAGAAACCAAGATACATGTGCAAATGTACATTTAAAACACCTTCCATAAATGCAAAAAAAAACATATGAACAAACAAACAAACAAATTCCTATATTAAAATATATATATCTGTGAATGCAGTAGTAGTCTGTCTGCATTTACACAACGATTGTCAATAATAGACAGATCTACCACCATACCAGTTTCTCCTTTGCTGTCCAGTGAAGGTCGGTGTGTGTGTAGAAGACGTGTCGCAAAGTTGACTCACTGAGCAGGAAGCCGTCTATACTGCAAAGCCTGAGTCACTGTACGACACAGATCTCCTTCAGAGGTCACATCGCTCCTCCAGCTGTCGCACTTCACACTTCATCGCTGCTTTCGTATCCAGAATTATAAGTGAAGGTTGAACGAACATGGAGCAGCTGCCACTTCACCTATTTTCTGTTCTTATTTGACTCACTTAAAGAGGCCCTATTCTTTCTTGTAATGATTTTTCCTCTCCTCTAGAAATGTACAAATATGAACCTGAAAATTAACACAATGGCACCCCATCATTGCCATTATTGGGATGTGTTGTCTATTTTTTAATTTTAGCAATATGCAAAATGCAAAAGTGCATCATCTTCCATTACGCTTAAAACATTTCAGGTCATTTTTTTTTCACAGAAATTAATGAAAATCCAGAAATATTGGCCAAGTTAAAAAATGGTTTCTTTTAAAAGTTACCTCCTAGTTTCTTTGTTTTTATGCTGTCCTCCTGCTGTACAGCCATCATCTTTTTTTAAGATCATGTCTCTACCGCACCCTTCTCTCCACACACACACGCACGCACACACACACTTTATCACACATATTAAAGAGCCATATGGGTCATAATGGAGCTTAATAAATGTGGCTGCTCCCACACGGAGGGCAGGGGGCTGAACGAGTGTTTTCCTGAAACATGTGTTTAATTAGCCTCCGCCGTGCTACACCGACGTGAGGAGATGATGTCGAGGGTAATTAAATCAGATGGCAGGAGAACGGGCTGATGCTCTGCACCTGAACGCATCACAGATATTAGTCACCATCACAGGTGGGAGTCTGGGTTATTAAAGCTATGATGTGGATGTAGCTGCTTCTTGCAGGGGAAACGTGTTCGCATTTTAGAGTACATTTATTAGGTTCAAAGATGAATGATCAATTCGTTAATTTTTGTATGTCTTTAAAATGTAGATGTATTGCCTTTCTCTGTTTTAAATCACATTACAGTGAATTTGTAGTTTTGGACTCAGATAACAAGATATTAAAATTGTAAACACATCGTCTTGGACTTTGAGGAACTACAGTCGAATTTTTCTTTTACTATTTTATAGAGCAAAAGCATAGACTTCATAGCAAAACATAGATTTGGGAGAAAGAAAATACAAAAGTATCTGAATAAAGAGAAAAGTACATCTGTCTTACAAAATTCTTAACAATTATCTGTCAAGTTAGAAATTATGATTTAAAAAAAAAGTCTGTGTAAAAAATGCATTCAAGTCGTCTTAATTGTTTACCCAGATTGGTATTAAAAAGTCCTAAATCCAACTTTAAGCTGCTGTAGTCCTGAAGTTAAAAATTACGAAAACAAATACCAGCTTTGTTATGAGTTTAAATAAATATATTTTGTGGGCTAATGAAGAATATTAATATTGTCGAAAAAATCATCTGTTGTGATTGGTCAACAGCTTAGAGATGTCCCGCCCCTTAACCTATCCGTACAATGTTGGATTGGAGCGCTAGCCAATAGTAGAGCGAGTGTTACAAAGGAATGTCACTATGTTCCTGAAGTAAAGAAAGAAGTCAAATAGACGCGATTCAGGCAGGGAAGGAACGCAGGCATTTTAGCCTTTGCAGACCATTTACATGCACTAAAAACGATAGAACACACTACAGGAGAATGCCTGATTAATTTAAATCCTAGTGATATTAAAGAAGTCCCCAAACCCTTTTAATCTAACTGTAGAAATCTGATGCATGATAATTGTCAGATGACTGGTTGTGATTTAAATCCCGCCAGAGATGAGAATCTGAAATCAATGAGATGTTTCAGGAGAGATCAGTTTGATTACCTGTTAACGGCCCTCACTGATTCACACCCATTGATCCACTCAGCTGAAACGTGTTACACTGATCCGACATCCTCAACAAACCCACGTCGATACGTCGCTCGTTGTTCGGCCTCGAGGGTCAGAATGTGAATCACAGCTGCCAACCACTTTCATCCTGATCAGAAGCCGGCTGTCAAACCGGACTAATGTTAAACCAATACATAAAATAACTATCAACACATAGGAAAAAAACTATACAGTTCACCAACACAGATACGTCTTCAATTCTCACACACACTGTAGCGGCCAAAATCATATAGAAATAAAACAGATAATTAATTTAAAATAATACAGCCGCTGAGGCACTAGTTAGTGGATCTTACGCAGGGCAATGATCCAGGTCCAGACAAGATACTCCATTTGTGAAGTTTATTCCGATAACAAAGTACAACGAACAGGTTTCCTATACCTCGTTTACTTTAAAGGTGGGGTAGGTAAGTTTGAGAAACCGGCTCGAGATCGCTCGAATTTGAAAATACACAACCGGAGAAAATCTGCCACTTCCTCACAGAGCCCCTCCTCCAACACACACGAACGCGCACATGACCAATGAGGGCACGAGATAAGTTTGTGCCCCGATGGAAGGCTGACAGGCAGGTAGGCCATCGGTTGTACTTTTTACAGTACCACGGCTTCTACAGATGACATTTTGTTATGGATTTTTTGTCAAAGCACTTCAGATATTCATTGCTATCGGGATGTTAAGAGCATTCCATGGAATATAACAAAAATTGTATCTCGAGCCGGTTTCTGAAAGTTACCTACCCCACCTTTAAGCCGTTCCTCTGGATCTCTTTGTCTTAATGTATCTTTTATTTTATTCTAAAAAGCAGAAACTGTCACAAAACTCAATTTAAGGCGGGACAAATACATTTCTGATTCTGTCAATTAAAACTAAATGCTGCTGTTCACTCGTGGATCTCATTGGATTATCATGTCAAAGCTTTACTTATTTTGGTGCCCAGTAAAACAGTCTGTTTCCCAGTGTGATGATGACTTTAACTTCAGTCCGTGAGTTTCACGTTGGCTGTAAACGCAGATAATGTCTTTGATGTTTTTGTGTAACTGATTATTTCTCCTGTGTTTCTCTGCAGGTGGAGCGGGAGATAGCCATTCTGAAACTCATAGAGCACCCCCACGTTTTAAAGCTGCACGACGTCTATGAAAATAAGAAATACCTGTAAGTACATCTGTCCTTCTGCATGCACACCGTAACTCTTCATTTACAGGTCCCCTAATATCCTCTTTTTCATCAATATATCACAGGTCTCAGATATATACAGGACATGGCTCCAAACACCAAACCGATCATTGTAGCATTACCCATAATCCCCTCTGTTTCAGCCCTGTTTCCAAAGTGCTGATTCTGTGTCTGTAGCTTTAAATGCTAATGAGCTGCTGCTGGCCACGCCCCTCTGAGAGATGATTGGTTAACTGACAATAAAATACAATTTATATTTGGGGCGACGACATGTCGATGTGTCCTTGGGCAAGATACTGTTAGTTGCTCCCGATGGCCAACTGTGTGCGTGCGTGCGTGCGTGCATGCGTTAGCTTCCCTAGAGCGAGTATATAACCATACCATTACCATATTAGACATTTGATTTAGTTATTTTGTAACTCTTTACATTGTTACAGTTAGCTGTGGTGTGTTTAACTCAACAACCGTGGTGCTTAGATCTGCTGAATTGGCAGGATTTTTAAATGTAAACACGTTTTTTAATCAAAAGAAAAATGTCTACTATTCCATTAAACTGGGTTTTATCTGCAGTTATATTTCCGCAATATATTTTATCTTTTGTAGTTAGATTTTATATTTTGTTCAATATTTCTGTAAATATACCATTCCATTTATAAAAGCCTAACTTCGTTAAAGTCGTTTTGTTCTTATTGGACTTGTATTTCTTCAGTAGATTAGAGTTTGCATAATTCTCTAGGTACCGTAACGGAGCGTCCACACTACAGCTTCAAAAATAGCTTGGAGCTGGGCGTGTCTGGAGCTTGGGGATTTTATTCAAGCAACGCGACCAACAACCAATCACATGAATCTTCCGCCCCCGACATACAAAGCAAAAACCCCCGGGGATTGTATTGGAACAATATATATATAAACTCCCCAAACAGGTGAAAACCCTACCAGTTTCCCCCACTGTCTCTGCCACCTCCCTCCATGCTGGTTCCTCCGGTTTGTATCCCGGTAGGTGAAGAGGGTCTGGTCATACAGAACCGGGTGATTCGCTACGTTGATAGTTAGTTTCTTCTCCAACTTTTTTTGAAATATAGAAATGAACGGCGGGATATCTCTCCCAGCTTAGAGGCGGTTTGATTGGCTACGGCTTGAGCTGTCAGATTTTCAGAAACGGGATTTGATTGGCTGGCACTGGCTACTCCGGCGTCTCCGGCGTCAGAAGTTGAACATTGTTCAACTTCTGACGCCGGAGACGGACCGCTCTGCTACCCACAATTCAGTTCGGCGAAAAAGCGAGGCAACGTGACGTCACCCCATTGAAAGTGAATGGGCAGATTGGAGTTGTCGATGCTGTAGTGTGGACGGGCCGTAAGATCTGTAGATTAAATGAACCATGGACAAAACCTCGTTTTAATCGACTAAGAATTTCTTTAGACCAGGACAGAATTAGGGCTAAGTCTGTGTTGCTAAATTCCATCCAATCCAGTGGGGATCTGCGCCAACGTTAGCAAACTAGACATAAACACCTTTCCTGTAGAACAAATACAGGAAAGGGAAAACAGAACCGGGCTCTTTAAAATGTGTGCGGACGGTTCAGATTGAAGTTGAGCTAACAAACAACATCTATAAGATATGAAAACGATGTGCCCTGCAGAACATTGTAACATGGTGCCCGGTTCCTCCATGCAGCTGTTTGTGTGTTTCATGAAGGCATGGGATGCTTTATTGGTCCGCCTCTCCCGTGTATCTTTAATGTATATTCTGTTTTATTGCACACATTAATCTGCTGCGTGTGGCCGCTGCGCTCCAGTGGCACGGCGTAATGTGATGTTCAATAATTGATAAAGGCAGTGGCGTCAAACGGAGCGGGAATTTGTTTTCTTAATGTTGCAGGGACAGGGACGGATGGTCAACAGTTTGCGGGGGGAAATTTCACAAATCACACGTTTCTAATTTGAGGAGAAAACGCTCGAGTAGATCCTTTAATCTGCTAATAAATCAGTGGCAGGGGGAGCGTGCGGCAGGAGCAGGATCCGGGATGTCTCCGGGAAAAATGAACACAGATAAAACATTTTAAACCGCAGGCACACACTCGGAACACAGTGCAGGATTTACATCAAGCATCAATATGGTAACTTCAGCATGTCGTGTGCAAATACTAGTTTATGACTCAATTATTTGATTAATGCCTCCTTTATTCTGAGGAGGAATGAAATGAGGCATTACGGATATTTACTCGTGAAGGTGAGGTCGTTTAGTTTTTAAGTTCTCTTTACTTTACTGGGGTTTTTTGAGACTTTGTTTCAAAGGGAAATTGCTGCCCCCTCTTGTACACTTATATTACATTATTACATTTCATTTAGCTGACGCTTTTATCCAAAGCGATATCTTATTTATTTATTTAATCGTGTATTTGGCAGGGACAAAGCACAGTAATGAACACTTAAAGCATTCAAATGTATGAAGCGTAACAGTGCCAGATTCAGCTTTGAGCTCATTTCCATCCGCAGTCCCTCACATAAAACATTTAAGGAAATAACATTTGACAAACAAAATACATGATGTGCAAAAAGTGCAAAAGAGCAAGAGCAGCATCCACGAGTATTTACCACATGGCAGTACACTATAGCAGCTACGACATATAAGGTGCAATAAGTACATTCGACCAGGAAGATACAAACTTGAAGAAAACAGAATCATAAAGTACATCAGGTTTCATAGAGCCGGAACATTTCAAGTGCTACTCAACTGGCTTTAGATAAGCCTGTCCTTTGTTAGTAATTCTATCGCTCGAAGTGGAGTCGAAAGAGATGAGTTTTCAGTCTGCGCCGGAAGGTGTGTCAGCTATCTGCTGTCCTGATGTCAATGGGAGCTCATTCCACCATCTTGGAGCCAGGATAGCAAACCCACGTGTTTCTGCTGATGGGAGCTTGGGTCTTTACTTTAGCCATAGTAACCTTTCTTATTCCTTATTTTTCTACTATAGTTATCTATTCCTTTTTTATTATAATATTAATACAGTGTAGTTTTTTTAATTGTATTCCACTACACTTCTTTTATGTAATGCACTATAGTTATCTTCCAATTTTACATTTAACTACAGTTAAACCTATTTTGTTCTTTTTATGCTACCTTATTATTTTAATTATATTAAGAGTTATTTATTTATTTATGTTTTATTCTACTAAAATGACCTTCATTTTACTTTCATCTACTACAGTTATCTTTTTAATTTAATCTTAATTTCTGCTCCAGTGATGACTTTTTATTTTATTTGTGTTTCGCTATTTATATTGTTTACTTTTATTTATTCTCCTCCATTTATGTATCCTTTTTCCTAATTATGTGACTTAAATAATCGTTCTTACACCTTTTACAGTTTTCTTTAATTCAACTAAAGGTATTATTTAAAGATATGATCTTAAAATATACTTAATGTACAAACCCTAAAAGAGACATTTTGACTTTTAGAGCTGTCAACTACTTTAGGTTAAAACTTCAGTTAACAAATGACCCTTAAAGGTGGGGTAGGTACTTTTGGAGAAACCGGCTCGAGGGCGCTAGAATTTGAAAATACACAGCCGAAAAAAATCTGCCCCTTCCTTCAGACTTCCTTCCTCCAACACACACGGACGCGCACATGACCAATGAGGGCACGAGATAAGTTTGTGCCCAGGTGGAAGGCTGACAGGCAGGTAGGCCATCCAGTTACTTTAGCCGGGCCGGCTCAGATGATTGGTCGAGCTTTTTACAGCGCCACGGCTTCCACTGATGAGATATTTGTATGTATTTTTTGTCAAAGCGCTTCAGATATTCATTGCTATCGGGATGTTAAGAGCATTCCATGGAATATAACAACAAGTGTATCTCGAGCCGGTTTCTCAAACTCACCTACCCTACCTTTAATCTTTAATACTTGCACGAGTTTACTGAAAATACAGGAGTCCTTTTCCCTCGCTGACATGTTTGTGTTTACCTCTGCAGGTACCTGGTGCTGGAGCATGTGTCGGGGGGGGAGCTGTTCGACTACCTGGTGAAAAAGGGCCGACTAACACCTAAAGAGGCCAGAAAGTTCTTCAGACAGATCATCTCCGCGCTGGACTTCTGCCACAGCCACTCTATATGGTGCGTACATTTTACACACAAACATCTTGGAGAATATACAACATCATGTTAGTTCAGTTATATTCAACGTTGTACTTTTATTTTGGCTCTTTCTCACACGATATGTTTTTGGTGGGATTCTCTGCTTCGCTTTACGTGTCGATAGTGATGATTGTAGTTTGACTCAAACGGGGCACCACATTACCAGGGTTCTTAAAATGGTGATTGATGTATGCGACGCTTGGGGATTATCTCGCGCAACAATTGTGACGATTCTCTCTGATCAGTCAGCAGTCGTTTAATAACATGTTTTCAGCTCGCTTGGAACCTCGATGTACCCGTGAGCCGTTACCGGGCCGACCCAAACCAAACTGCACCAAAACCTGCAGTGGAAAAGCGCAATTAGTAAGAGCTAGTACGGGTGTCAACAATAATTAATTAATTAATTAGCATTTTACTGTTCATAAAATCATAAATAAGGTTGTAAATAAATCTCCCTGCAGTTAACGTTATGTATTAATAAAACAATAAAACATTACAATGGCTATCAGAAGGATTTGATCATACTATTTGTTATATTAATAGTATGACGTTATTCACACCAAGTCACCTCTGGGGATCCCCTTTGCACACAAGAGGCATGATAGCTATAATGTAGTCTCATTAAATAGTCTCATGAAGAATGATAGACAATGAATTTGGAAATATCATTAATAATGAAATACCTAGACAAGTACTATATCAATATCTAGTATTGTTGAAGGATTTTCTGATAGTAGATTCTATATGTTGGCAGAACTTATTCATGTACAATAATAAATATCAAGCATTTAGCCGTAACGGCCATTACAAATAAACACACAGGATGTGCAAGCCTTCTTTAGGTTTAGTGATTTAGTGCAGGCCAAACGTGAAACAGAAATGTCAGGGCTGATAATTTGTGGGCTCATACAATATGTATTTCTGTTTAGAGGCACAAAATATGGGTAGTGGGTGGGGTGAATTTGCACAAATATCTGCTGCTGCACCTGATTTATCACCGCTGACGGACCGTTGTCTGCAAACTGCATGTGAATTATGAAGTCTGGGAGAAACTCTTTCCAATCGGACATAAAGAGAGATAATTTATCCGGCAGAAGCAAAAGAGAGAGAGAGACGGGCAGAGAGACACCTTCTTTATGGTTCAGATCATGAGAGCACTGAGGGACTGCAGGGGGGAATATTCAGCACAATCATTCAGAGACTTTACAGAATTGAGTTTGGTTAGAAAACACACAGCTCTGCAGGACCTAAACAGCCCTTTGTGTGTTATGGATTTATTAATGCAACATTAATTACTACATATTATTATCTTCTAATAATTATTATAAAAAAACTATGAAAAAGGGATATATCTGGAGTAAGAAATATATCGTTGAAATAAGTTGTAATATTGAACTATTATAGTATTTGTGTTAAAAAAGAAAACAAAGAAAGCTAAAGTTAAATATTTATATATGGCTATATGTTATACATATATATATACACACAGTGGGGCAAAAAAGTATTTAGTCAGCCACCAATTGTGCAAGTTCTCCCATTTAAAAAGATGAGAGAGGCCTGTAATTTTCATCCTAGGTACACCTCAACTATGAGAGACGGAATGAGAAAAAAAAATCCAGAAAATCACATTGTCTGATTTTTAAATAATTTATTTGCAAATGATGGTGGAAAATAAGTACTTGGTCAATAACAAAAGTTCATCTCAATACTTTGTTATATACCCTTTGTTGGCAATGACAGAGGTCAAACGTTTTCTGTAAGTCTTCACAAGGTTTTCACTGTTGCTGGTACTTTGGCTCATTCCTCCATGCAGATCTCCTCTAGAGCAGCGATGTTTTGGGGCTGTCGCTGGGCAACACAGACTTTCAACTCCCTCCAAAGATTTTCTATGGGGTTGAGATCTGGAGACTGGCTAGGCCACTCCAGGACCTTGAAATGCTTCTTACGAAGCCACTCCTTCATTGCCCGGGCAGTGTGTTTGGGATCATTGTCATGCTGAAAGACCCAGCCACGTTTCATCTTCAATGCCCTTGCTGATGAAAGGAGGTTGTCACTCAAAATCTCACGATACATGGCCCCATTCATTCTTTCCTTTACACGGATCAGTCGTCCCGGTCCCTTTGCAGAAAAACAGCCCCAAAGCATGATGTTTCCACCCCCATGTTTCACAGTAGGTATGGTGTTCTTTGGATGCAGCTCAGCATTCTTTCTCCTCCAAACACGTCTAGTTGAGTTTTTACCAAAAGGTTCTTTTTTGGTTTCATCTGACCATATGACATTCTCCCAATCCTCTTCTGGATCATCTAAATGCTCTCTAGCAGACTTCAGACGGGCCTGGACATGTACTGGCTTAAGCAGGGGGACACGTCTGGCACTGCAGGATTTGAGTCCCTGGCGGCGTAGTGTGTTACTGATGGTAGCCTTTGTTGCTTTGGTCCCAGCTCTCTGCAGGTCATTGACTCGGTCCCCCCGTGTGGTTCTGGGATTTTTTCTCACCGTTCTTGTGATCATTTTGACCCCACGGGGTGAGATCTTGCGTGGAGCCCCAGATCGAAGGAGATTATCAGTGGTCTTGTATGTCTTCCATTTTCTAATAATTGCTCCCACAGTTGATTTCTTCACACCAAGCTGCTTACCTGTTGCAGATTCAGTCTTCCCAGCCTGGTGCAGGTCTACCATTTTGTTTCTGGTGTCCTTTGACAGCTCTTTGGTCTTGGCCATAGTGGAGTTTGGAGTGTGACGGTTTGAGGTTGTGGACAGGTGTCTTTTATACTGATAACGAGTTCAAACAGGTGCCATTAATACAGTTAACGAGTGGAGGACAGAGGAGGCTCTTAGAGAAGAAGTTACAGGTCTGTGAGAGCCAGAAATCTTGTTTGTTGGTATACCCGAAATCAGCACTTTTGAAACAGGAAGTGAAATGGAGGGATATGAGGCATGTCTAGAATGGGTGATCTGTTTGGTATTTTGAGCAAAACACTTCGTAGAGATGTTTTTTATATATTTGTATATATCTGATTCCTATGCTATTGCCTAAAAATAGCATGATGGGTGACCTTTAATGAAATAGATTTTAGCACGGCGTAGGTGTAAATCCTTTCAGCACTAAGTGTTTCCGCCTCGAAAGGTTGGAGAAATAAGTGACTACAAATGTCAAATATTATTTTTAAGTGAAAGTCCAACAAAGGAGAGAAAGCCAAATGGTCGTCAGGTTCACGGCCAACATCTGAGGAATAGATCAGTCTTTGTCTCTGCTTTTATACGTCTGGTTGAATAACAAGGATTTCTCCGACTCTTACGTGATAAAATCTTCTGCTACTTTGTGTGTTCTTTTATTAATCTTACCATACTCTTCTTCCACAAAAGAGGACTTCCACTTACAGAGCTGTTCCAAAAGTGAGGGATGTTTTGGGTAGGAAGCTAAATGACTTCTAGTAATGTCCAGCAAGTCGAATTTCCTTTTAATATCGTATGTCTTGGATATCCGAAAACAAATGAGACTTTTTATTTATCTTAGAATTCTTCACGGGTCCAAATGAAAAAATTGGACACATACACATTCGTCCATACTATGAAACAGCCCGAAACAGGAAATCGCACATGATATTTTTGAGAGGTTCAAAATGTAAAATGTCTTGTCTGTTCCCTCCGCAGCCACCGAGATTTGAAGCCCGAGAACTTGTTGTTAGACGAGAAGAACAACATCAGGATCGCAGACTTCGGCATGGCGTCTCTGCAGGTCGGGGACAGTCTGCTGGAGACCAGCTGCGGGTCAGTGAAACCTCAGATAACCTGCATGTTTTCATTAACAAAGTGTGTATTGATGAGTGTGTGAAGGGTGTGAAAAGCTTTACAATGTAGAAAGGAATGAAAGTGTATTTGGTTTGGTGTGTGTAAGGGCTACTGAATGGAGATTTCTGCTGAGAGATGAGGAGGAAATCTAATTTTGAGAAAAAAAATTATTAAAAAGTGGTAATAATTCAATAAAATGTTTGATATTTAGACCATAAGAAAATCAAACATGTCAAGAAAGAAATCCGATTTTTTTTTAATAGATAAAGGTTGTAATATGTGGTGATCAATAGATTAGAAGAGGTTGTAATATTTGATGATTGGAAGTCGGGTAAAATATTATTAAAGTTACATTTCTTGAGAAATAAATATTTTAAATTTTTTGTAAAAACTCTTGTAATATTTCTAAAGATTATAAATTCAGATTTGTTATCTAATAAAAAGTGTTCAAATATCAGGAAAAAGAACAATAACATTTGAATTTTCTAGGAAAAAGTTGTAATATTTAAGAAATTTTTTAAAAGATTTAACAAATTTCAAAAAAGTCAAGTTAAATATCGGGAAAGGAATATACAAATAGATGTGATGAAAAACAGACATGTTAAGAAAGCTTAATATGTTTTAAATATGTCCACTGTAGTGTCTCCTCTTACATGCCTTGTCGTGATGAGCTGATCTGGAGACAGTAGAAACGTTCAGGTCCTGCTTGTTGTTCCTCAGGCTGTTTAAAGCAGGATGCCGGCTGGTCTGATCTGTTTCAGAGTCGCTGATGTGGAAAAGATAAAACTCCAGTCCTCTGGCTCCAAAAGTGCTGCACGAAGCACGAGAGGAACAGGAAGTTACAAAAAGGAATTGCGTGCCTTTAGTATAATCCATATTAATGAAAGAAATACAGGCACTAGTCACCCTGGAGATAATGCAGAACTTTCTGTAATGTCCATCTTATTTTTTTTACAAATGCGCTTATTATTTAAGTTTGTATTGTGATTACTCCGATGAAACTAAGTGTGCTTGTACTGCTAAAAAATATGCAAAGGCTATTAGTTATGTGCTGAATCGCCGTAGCGTATTTTTGCGAATAAGTCTTCTCCGACTAAGCAACGTACAATATACTAAGCATGAAGTAGAAAAATACTATAAAATGCAATTGCAAAGTTCTTTAAAAACAGACAATATCTTATGACACACTAGACGTTTGATTATTAGAATAATTTGGTGTTTTAAAAGTCATAAAGTTACGTAGATTTATGTTAAAATTGACCAGTGTTTGTTGGAAAGAGAATGTTTATTTTTCATCCAGAATGAATCGAACGGCTCTTTCAACAGATTTAAAAAAGGCTGCTGTAGTGTGCTGTATAGGTTTGAAACGCCTCCATTGGACTCCTTTGTTTACTTCCTGAACATAGTGACGTCCCTATGCTTCTATTGGCTAGCGTTCCAACACATTGTACATGATAGGCTAAGGGGCGGGACCAGAGGTTACGCTAGACTTTTTCGCTGATTCGCAGGATCGTAACATTTCCGTCAAAATCCATTATAACACGTCGGTCTGTACACAACTGACGGGGGGGGGGCGGAAGAGCACGCTCATGAACTGTCAACGATTAGCGCCGGTGCCACAGCGTAAAGCATAAACTCCCAGACATTTCAATGATTAGTACGGCATAGTTAGGTCTGGAAGCGACATAACACCGGAGCCCTGCTGCGGGGACACTTTGTCAATAGAATTCTGTCATAAATGGAATATATTCGGTTAACGCGACCTCTGGGCGGGACTAACCAATCAGAGCAGACTGGGCTCTGGTTCCAGACAGAGGGTGAGAAGAGGTGCTGCAGCACAGGCAGTATGAGAACAATAAAGAGCTGTTTGAACAGTGAATTAGTCTTCTCTCAATCAAGTCTTGTGTCCACTTTTGACTGGTTTCACCTGATCACATGACCTTAGCATGACCTTAACATTTCAATGTCGTTGCTAATTGTGTGGAATAATTGCCGGGGGATGTGTGCAGAAAGTTTACTTTAATGCAACATAACACAGAGGTTAGTGCAAAGTCCATCCGTCAGATTACTTTTCCAGAATGTAAACAGTTGCTTATGAAGCTCCTCTGATGGATCCGTACATATCTGCCGTGAGTAACACGTCACATGACTCTTCCTCCTCATGTGACGTTAATGAAATGCATTAGCTGTCACTGAGTGACGGCGGCGTAGACGTCGACTGCAGCCAGACGAACATGTGGTGCCATTAGATCTCAGTTAGTGTGTGTGAGTATTTCACATGGACTGGTTCACATTAGCATAATGAACATGACGCTGGCACTGATGGAGTGTGTTTACTCACTTTCAGTGAAACGCCGTCACACTCTGCTTCATGCTGCTGGGAGGGATCCTCGCAGTGTGGGAATACTTCATCATTTTATTATTCAGAAGACGAGGAAATCATGTGCAGCTATTTACTTCATGTCTGTAGCTCCAGTCCCGACACGCTACTTTATTTACTTTGAGTTATTACCTTAAGTTAATATATAGTTTGTATAGTTTGTAGTTTATATATATACAGTCTATAGTTAAAACAGGACATACATGTATGCATATTTCTTACATCCAGAAGCAGCTTTTAAAGTAACTTAAAGAAACAAATCAAATATTATAAATAAATACAATTATTGAAATATAATAATAATAAATAAGATACATAATTTAAACAATTACAAACACATTTAAACATATTTAGAGTAATATTACTGTTTAATATAAATAATATTTAAATGATTATCTATAATAATACGATTAAAAATATCTACAATAATAATACTGATAATAAGATTGATACAAAAATAATGTAATGTGTTTAAAAAAATACTCATAATCAATAATAATAATAACTTTAGTAAATAATACTAAAATAAAAAGCACATGTAAAGTTAGATACTGATCTCTGTGTGTTTCTCTGAAGGCATGGGAATATCAAGTCAATAGATTTGTATTTAACAGAAGCACGAAGCAGCACTCTTGACTCTCAGTCATTTCACTTAAACGGCTAGCTTCCGATAGAGAGGTGTTGAGACGGGATAATGTAGACCGTCTTATAAAACAGCCTCGTCGTAACTCAAGGTTATAACTTCCTTTGGATTAAATAACTTCCCTCCCCTGTGGATGAAACGGTGTCACATGTTATCCAACAGGATGAGCATCCTCTGGATTTTGGATTGGGGACATTTCCTGTGATGTAACTTTCACTTAGCTAAGTACAAAATAATCCACGTCAGGAAATAAAAAAGGTTTTTTGGGTGAAAGCATTTCATATTGTCTTCAGACATTCTCCTGTGTGTGTGTGTGTGTGTGTGTGTGTGTGGTGTGTGTGTGTGTGTGTGTGTGTGTGTGTGTGTGTGTGTGGTGTGTGTGTGTGTGTGTGTGTGTGTGTGTGTGTGTGTGTGTGTGTGTGTGTGTGTGTGTGTGTGTGTGTGTGTGTGTGTGTGTGTGTGTGTGTGTGTGTGTGTGTGTGTGTGTGTGTGCGTGTAATGCCGTCTTCAGTATGTTTCTGCTTGTGTTCCAGGTCTCCGCACTACGCCTGCCCAGAGGTGATCAGGGTGAGTGCTCCCCTCTCAGTGTCTTTCATGCACTCTGCAGAGAGGCTCTTACGTCACGCTGCATCCTTTCTGCTCTCACAAACTCACTTTATACACGATTAAAAACAGCGGGTCGGGAGGCAGCCGTGCATTTCTATCTCAATTTCTTCCCGTTTATTTATTGTCGATGGAACTTTATAGACGATTAAAAACATCAGCCATGTGTGATGCAGCCGGTCTGTCGTCGTACATTTTGTTTCTGTATTTCCTGTAGAAACCCCCGTAGTAACACTTCTTTATTAATGTCCCTTTTTGAAAATTTGATTTTATTACTTGGATTTTCCTTTTTCCTTTTTATCGTGCTGAAACTCACTTTATAGCTCGATTTAAAAACTCCAGCTGGTCGTGATGCAGCCGGGCATTTCTATCTCAATTCGTCCCGGAAACACGGGAGCTATCGGATCCTCTTTTCCCCTGTTACACTTCCTAATGTACGTATGCTGAAACGTACTTTATACAGGATTAAAAACATGACCTGCTTGAACACAGCCATGCAGTTCTTGTTTTTGTTTCTGAGGAGAAGTCTGACCCCTTTCCTCCGAGTAACTCTCCTCAATTCATTTTCTGTTTTTGCTTATCCAAAAAAGGAGAGAAAACGCTAAATAAACAACATTTAAAATAATTATTTCAAGGTTTTTTAGAAATGGAAAACCAAACGCTGTTTTTAAACTGCCCTCCTTGCTGTCACTGATGAACTGCACATGGCTAAAGCAGCCTCCCTCTCCTCTGTCATCATCCTGTTGGACCTGTCTGCTGCATTCGACACGGTGAACCATCAGATCCTCCTTCGCACTCTCCAAGAACTTGGAGTATCAGGCTCTGCACTTTCCCTCCTCACCTCATACCTCAAAGACCGTACCTACAGGGTTACTTGGAGAGGGTCTGAGTCCGACCCTTGTCAATTAACTACAGGGGTCCCTCAGGGCTCTGTTCTTGGTCCTCTCCTCTTCTCCCTGTACACAAACTCGCTCGGATCTGTCATTAGCCCGCATGGTTTTTCATACCACTGCTATGCTGACGACACCCAATTAATTCTGTCCTTCCCCCGCTCAGAGACCCAGGTCGTCGCACGCATCTCTGCTTGTTTAGCTGACATCTCTCAGTGGATGTCCGCTCATCACCTCAAGCTCAACCTTGACAAAACTGAAGTGCTTTTCCTTCCGGGAAAAGATTGTCCCACTCTTGACCTGACTATCAACATTGGCTCCTCTGTTGTTTCCCCGACTCAGACTGCAAGGAATCTGGGTGTGATCCTAGATAACGACCTGTCGTTTACTGCAAACATCGCTGCTACAACCCGCTGCTGCAGATACACGCTTTTCAACATCAGGAAGATACGCCCCCAGCTGACCCAGAAATCGACGCAGGTTCTGGTCCAGGCTCTCGTCATCTCACGCCTAGACTACTGCAACTCCCTCCTGGCTGGTCTACCTGCATGTGCCATCCGACCTCTGCAGCTCATCCAGAATGCAGCGGCTCGTCTGGTCTTCAACCTTCCAAAATGTTCCCACACCACGCCGCTCCTCCGCTCCCTCCACTGGCTTCCGGTAACTGCTAGAATCCACTTCAAGACACTGGTACTTGCGTACCATGCTGCGAATGGATCTGGCCCTTCCTACATCCAGGACATGGTTAAACCGTACACCCCAGCACGTGCTCTACGCTCTGCATCAGCCAAACGGCTCGCTGCACCCTCACTGCGAGGGGGACCCAAGTTCCCATCAGCTAAAACATGTGGGTTTGCTATCCTGGCTCCAAGATGGTGGAATGAGCTCCCCATTGAAATCAGGACCGCAGAAAGCTTACACACCTTCCGGCGCAGACTGAAAACTCATCTCTTTCGACTCCACTTCGAGCGATAGAATGACTAACAAAGAACTACTAACAAAGCACTTATATACTAATAAAGGTCTGGCTTATCTACAGCCAGTTGAGTAGCACTTGAAACGATTGGCTCTTTGAAACCTGATGTACTTTATGATTCTGTTTTCTTCAAGGTTGTGTCTTCCTGGTCGAATGTACTTATTGTAAGTCGCTTTGGATAAAAGCGTCAGCTAAATGCAATGTAATGTAATGTAATGTAAACATAAAAGAATAAGTTATATTACTGCATTCAAACTGTTACAAAGAACACAATCAGAATATACCAAAGTGCAGTCGACTTATAAAGTAACAGACTCACGTGAAGTAAAAGTAATCGTGCTTGGTTACTAAAGTCTAAACTCAAACCTATTGCTGTCCAAGTCACTTTTTAAAACTCGGGAAAGGACTAATCAGGTAGACGAGGTGAAGAAAAAACCCTCGTCCATAAATAACTCCTGCATCAGCCTCGCAAATCGCTGACGTTACGTTGCGTGATTATCTATTTATATACAGGTTTCTCCGTTAAGCACAGCGAGCAGGGGGATCTACGGTTTTGTGAAAGTAATAAAAGGAGAGGTTGTGTGTGTTTGTGTTTCAGGGGGAGAAGTATGACGGCAGGAAAGCTGACGCATGGAGCTGCGGAGTCATCCTGTTTGCACTTTTAGTGGTGAGTGAATATCCTGCAGCGAATAACCTGAACTCCCTCCTTAAAGTGGAAGAATCTCTCCCGAAATACTGCTTTTCAGATTAATGAATGCTGGACCACTTTATAGTTATGTCATCCGGTAGTTTGAATGCTGAGTTACTGAATAACTGGATTTTTAAAATGTTTTATTTAAGTCTTGAATCACAGACTAACATCAGTATTTCCACTATCAGGAATGTTTTTGGTAGAATATAATTGTTCCTTTTATATTCATTTATCAACTTATACGAAGGTGATGGTGTAAATCTGATATCCTTGATTCTGGGTTCAAAGCTATACCGAAAGTTGTTCTCGATTCTCAACAAAGTGGTGCTTTTTTCACTATCTCTGGTAAACTGTGGCATATAATCGCAGGACAGCCGACTGAAGTGTTAAGAGATGAGAAGTTAAAAGTTATCTTAAAGGTGGGCTAGGTAATTCACTTCAGAAACACTCTTTGTTATATTCCATGGAATGCTCTTAACATCCCGATAGCAATGAATATCTGAAGTGCTTTGACAAAAAATCCATAAAAGCATGTCATCTATGGAAGCCGTGGCTCTGTAAAAAGGACGACCGATCATCTGAGCCGGCTAAAGTAACTGGACGGCCTACCTGCCTGTCAGCCTTCCATCGGGGCACACACTTATCTCGTGCCCTCATTGGTCATGTGCGCGTCCGTGTGTGTTGGGGGAGGGGCTCTGAGAGGAAGTGGCAGATTTTCTCCGGCTGTGTATTTTCAAATTCTAGCGCCCTCGAGCTGGTTTCTCAAACGTACCGACCCCACCTTTAAGGGTCATCTGTTAACTGAAGTTTTAACCTAAAGTAGTTGACCGCTCTAAAAGTCAAAATGTCTCTTTTAGGGTTTTGTACATTAAGCATATCTTTTTCGGCTGCGTATTTTCAAATGGCGCACTCGAGCCAGTTTCTCCATTCTTACCTACCTACCTTTAACTGATTGCAATAATGTAAAGACACAGTAAACACACAATATGTCGTTTAATAAAGCTAAACTGCCCCCATAGACATTTAAGACCGGACGTTTGTTTAATATATAAATCCAACATTTATACAACGTGACGCAAGTATAAGAGATGCTGTAATGTCTTAAAGGTCTTCTTGTTTTACACCGAGTGGGATTGAATTAAAGATGGATGCTGGAAAGACCTGCGTGTACATATAAAACATTTAAACCACATTATAAATAAAAGAGAGATGAAACTGCCCCTGTGCTTTTATATCCCATATTTCGAAGTGTTAACAGACAGGATACAATGTATGCAACTACGTATTTAGCAAAGCGCTATATACATATTAAACATAATCAGGACAGCAGGAAGTCTACACATCTTCCGTCACAGAATGAAAGTAGTTCCCATTTTGAAATATTCAGAGCCTCTTGTTGTGTATTTTCCCGTGTAGAAAAACACACATCACAGCAACAGCTTCCCACAGCAGCTCTTTAATGGGACAGTGACGAGTGAGAGGCAGCAGCTAGACGACATGTTTGTTTCTGCGCATGTGTTATAGTTTCTACATTAGGAGGGAGCACTCGACACACTCATCACGTTCAGATACATCTCTCCACGTTGTCAGTGTGTCGGCGGCCATCTGCTGCCAGCCTCCCAGTGAGGAGGAAACTGTCCTTCAGCACGTCACTGAAGCTGCCTCGTCATCGCTGACTCTGATCTCACCCGTAACCGACATCCTTAAACAAGTCCTCGTTATTTCTCAGGGACAGAAATGTACCCGAGAACAGGAGTTAATGCCGGTGTTTTATTCAGACACAGCAATGGGCAACCTGTGTCAAAGATATCGACAAGACGTAACCATTGAATTATTTAACTTTATCATCTAACAGAAAGAAAGACAAGCTTTGTTTTTTCATTTGGATTTGACTGTTTTAAACACTTTGATTAACCACATGATACGCACAACATGTCCGTGTTGGAAATGTTTTGAAAGGCATCAATAGTGACAGAAAGCAAGAAAGGAAGTTGCGACAATTTGATTGGAAGGGGCATTTTCTCTGGGTTGATTCTTTATGTTTCTGACCTGCCGGTGTCGGAGATTTGCTCAGAGTGTAATGCAGACATTATGCCCTCAGTCCTTATTTGAGGGGAAATAGTGTACAAGTAATGCATTACTCTTGTTAACCTCTTTATTTCGAGGTATCAGATATGGAGTGGTTGTTTCGTTGAATATGTTAGCCTCGTCTGCTTAAAGGTGGGGTAGGGTAAGTTTCAGAAACCGGCTCGAGATACACTTTTTGTTATATTCCATGGAATGCTCTTAACATCCCGATAGCAATGAATATCTGAAGTGCTTTGACAACAAATACATACAAAAATGTCATCTGTAGAAGCCGTAATACTGTAAAAAGTACAACCGACTGGATGGCCTACCTGCCTGTCAGTCTTCCATCGGGGCACACACTTATCTCGTGCCCTCATTGCTCATGTGCGCGTTCGTGTGTGTTGGAGGAGGGGCTCTATAAGGAAGTGGCAGATTTTCTCTGGTTGTGTATTTTCAAATTCTAGCGATCTCGAGCCGGTTTCTCAAACTTACATACCCCACCTTTAACTTCTGGATCATGTATCCAACGGAGGTTTATTCACGTCAGAATCTTTGGCTCTAAAATATTAGTGACTTAAAGCCAGTTTTTACTCGCTGAAGTTTTGTAGGAGTGAGGGTGAACATGCTAGAACAGGGGTGTCAAACTCAATTTCATCGCGGGCCACATTCGCATAAAGGTTGCACTCAAAGGGCCGGTTGTAACTATAAAAATATATATAATATATATAAAAGAATGTATTATATACTGCCTTGAATTGGATTATTATCGGATAGAATAATAACTTAGTAATTGACTACGTCTGAAAGCAGAAGTCTAGGGCAAATAATTGCAAGTCTCTTCAGTGCGCATGTCACAAAACGAGATGCATTGTGGGACATGTAGTTTATGGGCAAGCTGCTTCTGTAAAGTGACATGTACCCGTATAATAAACGCATTATATTCTTTGCAAGCGGGGCCACATTAAATGAAGTCGCGGGCCGGATTTGGCCCCCGGGCCTTGAGTTTGACACCCCCTGTGCTAGAAGTAACCTCACCTATTTTGTGCACCTCTGAATTGTTGTAGAATAGAGTTCTAGACTTACTCTGCCACAAAAAGCCTGCTGATAGAAGCAACTTGAATCAAGAAGGTAGATAATGATGTATTTCTCGCTATATTGTGTTGATGTGAAAGATCTGGTTTAAAAACAGTACTTTGAGTAAATATTTTGAATCAAATTGTCAATACTCTCCCTGTTGAATATGTGTCCTCTCTTCCTTCTCCCCTTGTGATACGAACTGTTACAATCGTGTGCAAAAAACCTGCAATGGGCAATACAGACACTTTATTTTGCAATGCTCTGTTCAATCATCACTTTCATGTGATACTTTTAGAAATGTCCCAAAATGTTTCATCCAGTTGTTATGTCTCGACACTGTAATATGCTACTAATGTCAATGTAGCTTTAGCAACGTTAGCTTACTCTATTATTGCCTTATTTTACTTACTATGCCACATTTGCTATGCCACTGTAAATGTCACTGCTCCGGGACTAGTAAAGTGATTCTGATTCCTCCTCCTCCTCCTCCTCCTCCTCTCCTCCTCCTCCTCCTCCTCCTCCTCCTCCTCCTGCAGGGCGCTCTGCCCTTCGATGATGATAACCTGAGGAACCTCCTGGAGAAAGTGAAGCTGGGAGTTTTCCACATGCCTCACTTCATCCCTCCGGACTGTCAGAACCTCCTCAAGGGGATGATCGAGGTGGACGCCGGCAAGAGGCTCACGGTGAGACCCTCAATCTCAACCTCAGTTGACCAAAGTGCTGTACAGGGAATACATACAATATAGAATAACAAAATAATAATTGAAAACATGATATATAGAAACATATAAAAACTCATACACATGTAAAAATGTTTGAACTCGTGTTAAAAGCCAGTGCAAAGAACGAGAGGTTTGTTCACGTGAGAATCCTGTCTGTGAACTCCTGCTCCTCCTTTCCCATCTCCACTGTCTGGGCTAATCTTAGCAGCATGACGAACATCTGCATTATCTTTTTATCGCAGGCCAAGGTTTTGTTCTTGGCTCAGAATAGAAACGTCACAAAAGGCTGTGTGCTCTCGCTGGTGTTCTGTCTGCCGCTGTTTGAACGTTGGAGCTGCAATGTCTATACAATTATACAAATGTGATTAATGGATATTCATTAAGCTCAATAACAGCAGTTAGTTGTACTTGCATTTTATCTTTTATTATGTTCCTTATGAATAAAAAGTGTCATTAATGTTTGTGTCCTCCCCTTTGTGTTACAGTTAGAGCAGATCCAGAAGCATACGTGGTACCTGTAAGTAAATCATGATTTTATTATTATCTGTCTGTGTTGATTGTCTGATCTGGAAGTTGTTAGGAAAATATCACTCGACACCGGGTTGAGAATCGATAGTCAGGTACTAATTTATTCTTGCAAGAAGTAAGTAAGTAAGTAAGTAAGTAAAACTTTATTTATATAGCACCCTTCTCAACACGGATGTACAAAGTGCTTTACAGTACAGCACACAGGACACAATTCACAGTACAACTATAACATGTAGAATAAAAGGCATAAAACAGCAGCAGGTAATACATAGGATAAAACATACGACAAAACACCCATAAGAAAAAAAGAAGACAGCCACTAACTCACCTCCTCCTCCTCCGACCCAAAGGCCTGTCGGAAGAGGTGGGTCTTTAACCGCCCCTTAAAAATCTCTATTGAGGCCGAGGTTTTTATTATCTGGGGAAGTTTGTTACAAAGCCTTGGGGTCACCGCCTCAAAGGCACGATCACCCCTAGTCTTTAGCCTGGTTCGGGGCACCCTCAGGAGGCCTTGCTCAGAGGACCTCAGGGCCCGGGTTGTGATGTGCGGGTGGATCAGGTCATTGATGTAGGCTGGGGCTTGGCCATGGACAGCTCTATATGTGAAGACCAGTACTTTGAATTGGGTTCTGAGATGGACAGGGAGCAGAGTTACAAAGGATATGGTTCAACTCACACACATGAGGTATGCTGCTCAAGGGAGCAGGAAGTAACATCGAGCATATATAGTCTGAAGTCAGGAGGTACCAAACAGTGTCGTAAATCGGTTTGGCGTCATCAGGTGTCGGGTCATCTCTGGAAAGGCAGTGTTGCCCTCAGAGAGAGGAGACAAAGTGTGTGTGCTCTCGTTGGTATCAACAACAGGAATGATGCCCTGCCTTCACCTATCTACGAGGAAGGCAGCTGCGAGGTCACACAGTGCAAAGTCACACACAGCATCATGCCCATCAGAAAACCCATAATAAAGAAGTCAATGGTTTTCTGAATGTGTTTTGGGGTGTTGAAAAAAGATCTGAGGTTAAAACAAGCTGAAGAGATTTTAACATTTGGTTCTACAACATAAACTACATCAGTAAATACCCCACTGGTGAATTCAGAAAGGGCTGTTGCTAACAAGTGTCTAAATGAGACGACTAAACGTCATCACAACCAACATTAGCCGCCTTTAGCTTAGCGGTGGTGACGTGAAGTCATGTGACCGTGCTGTAGTTCCTTAATAGCCCAACATTAGCCGCCTTTAGCTTAGCGGTGGTGACGTGAAGTCATGTGACCGTGCTGTAGTTCCTTTACAGCCCAACATTAGCCACCTTTAGCTTAGCGGTGGTGACGTGAAGTCATGTGACCGTGCTGTAGTTCCTTTACAGCCCAACATTAGCCGCCTTTAGCTTAGCGGTGGTGACGTGAAGACATGTGACCGTGCTGTAGTTCCTTTATAGCCCAACATTAGCCGCCTTTAGCTTAGCGGTGGTGACGTGAAGTCATGTGACCGTGCTGTAGTTCCTTTATAGCCCAACATTAGCATTTTGCTTCGGAAATCATAAAGTGGTGTTAGTATGTGGAGATTGTCCTGCTGAACTAAACTTGTGACTATCATAAACATTTGTTTGACGCAGAGATTATTTTCTGTTATAATCCAAAATCTGTATATTACATCCACTCAGATGTAGTTTTCTTTGTTCCTGCTGCAGAGCGGGGAAGAACGAGCCCGAGCCGGAGCAGCCCGTCCCGAGGAAGGTGGCCATCCGGTCGCTGGCCGCGGCCGAGGAGATCGACCCGGACGTCTTGGAGAGCATGCACTCGCTCGGCTGCTTCAGAGACAAGGAGAAGCTCCTCAAAGACATGCTGTCGGAGGAGTGAGTGAAGAGCACAGATTTCACTTATATTCGCACATTCTTTACATTTTTGTTTCGTGAAAATGTTTCACATATTTTATATCTTTGTAGATTTTGAACCTATTTTTCGAAACATTTCACAATTATTTTTTTTTAGCATTTGAGGTTCTATTTTGCTGCAGTTACGTTTATTTAATTATTTATTGACTTTTTTTACTTTTCAAACAATACTTTAAACACATCACATCCAACGTCTTCCACTTATTGTTGTGGACATTTTGCTACTTTTCTGCGAAACTATCGAAACATTTACAAATATTTTTAACAAATGTTTTGGGGGGAAAATAGTTGTTAGTCTGCTTAAAAGTTTCCTTATTTACTTGCATTTTCATATATTATTCTAAAATTGAAATATATTTTGCATATTATTAGGACATTGTTCTCATCGGGAGAGGAGCAGACAAATAAATGAATCTCCAGAGTGATTCTCAGTTTGTCTTCCTGTCCCTTTCTTAACTAACGGACCCTCACTCTCCTCTGCAGAGAAAACCAGGAGAAGATGATCTACTTCCTGCTGCTGGACCGAAAGGAGAGGTATCCGAGTCAAGAGGACCAGAACCTGCCGGCACGCACCGAGATCGGTAGGTTTATCTGGAGGAAATCCACAACATAACATTTATCTGCTGACATTCAGAAGTTTGTAGCTTTCACTTTTATTCAATGTTTCACTTAATTCTATGGAAAGTCACTAAACATTCATTTTCATGAACAAAAGATTTGAATCTGTTCCAAACTTTTTTGGACAATTTTAACTTTTTTTTAAATGTTTTGTTTTGTACTTGCTAGAAGTAATTATTTTTCATATTTTCCAAACTTGAATTCACATATTTTTTTCAATGTTTGTAACACAATTTCAGTCAATTTTCTGAAATGTTCCCACCTCCTTTGGACATTTGTCAGACATTATTTTTCACATATTTAGTTCCAACATTTCAAAAAGAAATTCCAAAATACTTCAACATTTCTCACATACTTTTTAGAAATGTTTCACATAATTCTGAAGACACTTTGACCTACTTTTATGGGCATTTTTCCGATATTTTCAGATTTGTTTTCCTATATAGTGAAATGCTACAGTTTTCTGACTGCTCTCTCTCCTCTCTCCTCTCCTCTGTTGACCTTCGACCTGCCGTTGCTCAGCAGACCCTCCGAGGAAGCGCGTGGATTCCCCGATGCTGAGCCGGCACGGTAAACGGAGGCCGGAGAGGAAGTCCATGGAGGTGCTGTGCGTCATGGAGGGGGGGTCCCCGGTCCCCGTACGAAGAGCCATCGACATGGCAACCCACGGCCAGAGGTGAGACATGCACACATTAAAGATGGCTGTCGGGTTAAATAATGCATTTAACCTCAGTTTGGTGAAATTAAGGGAGGAAATAACCCGTTGTTTTTTAAATTAAAAGTCCACTTCCCCGACTGTTGTCCTCAGTCGTAAATCCTTCCCTCATTCACCGAACTGCAGTTAAAACATGACGCATCGTTCTGGCTCTGTCGCTGCTGATGTAAAGTTTGAGCCCTGACATTAGCTCCTGTTCAGAGGGCTGTGAGATCTGCAAAAACCCTTAAAAAAGTGTTAAAATGCATGAACAGGACTCAGGTTAGTGCGTGGTGTATGTCTAAGTGTGCATGGAGCATGCAGTCAAAGAGGAGAAGAAGCATCCCTGTTTAATAATAATAATAATAATAATAATAAAGAGATATTTTCATACACAGGATGCAGCTCAAAGTGCTTCGATAGTTTGATATTTAGGCCTGAAACGCCTCCTTTGGACTCCTTTGTTTACTTCTCAAACATCGTGACATCACTAACACTCATGCTTCTATTGGCTAGCACTCCTAGCTGTTAACCAATCACAACAGGCAGTATGAGAAAAATAAAGAGCTTTTTGAACATTAAAGCATGGAGACCCAGGAGAGTCTACTAAAATGAACCTGAACATTATTTTAAATAGGGACTCTTTAAAAGATACAGGGCACTGCACTGAAGCTAAAACCGGACTAAAGTGCTCAGTTTTTCTAGTCCTAAAGAACCCGTGGTTTCTCAATTTACTTTTTGTAAGACGAATAAGTGCATTCAACCGTGAAGAAACAAACTCAAAAGCAAGAATCCTGCAGGTACATTTCCGGTCTATAAACCAACCAGATTAAGTGCTACTGCATTAGCTCCATTTAAAGCCAAATCCTTTGCAAATGCTACGTACAGAAGACAGTTCTTTATTTTTGTTAGCAACAGATGCCGTCAAAACAGGTGAGTTTTCGGTCTACAAGGGAAGACCTTTATAAAGACGGCGACGCATTAAAAAAGCTTTCCAGCATCTTGTTCATTCACGAGAAAAAAAAGCCTTTAAAATGTACAGCATACGATAAGGCATGTGTCTTTTGTTTATACTGCCTATCAGGACATAGGTTTTGCATTTTGAGCATGAATGGACAGAAAATCAAACGTTTTTTTAATAAACCGGCACACTTTGGCATCAGCAGGTGGAAGGAAGCTGTTACCTTTCTAATACGAGAGGAGGTTCACTCTTCATTTCTTTGTCATAGAGCCTCTCCTCACATTCGACAATAGTTAAATAAATGAAAGGGCTCATGCATGACCCATGAACGTGCTCCACCTCCTGGTTTCTGGACCTGTGCATGAGTTCTTATGTTTCCTTTTATTTGTTTGTGTTTTTATTTTTATTTTCTAGTGTTTGTTTTTGATGCATGATCAACATTAGCCTCCCCTTATGTGACAACCTTTCTGTTTGTCTCTCGGTTTTTTCTGTCTGCTCCTTTTTAGCAAATCTGTGTTCAGTAAAAGCTTGGATATCACAAACGCTAACTGCAGCAAGGAGGAAAGGTATTGGTCGGCTCCGCTCCGTTTCTGTTCGTCCCGTCAGATCCATTTTTCTTCTATTCCATTTTTACCATCCACTAGTTTTGTTTTGTTAATATTCAGTGGTTTAATTCCTCTCCATTTCTTTGTGTTCCACTTTTGAAATGTTGCATGCTAAAACCATTTATTTATGTGACAAATAACCTGTTGGTGTCGTTCATTGTAGAAGTCTTTTAAATGTTTGACTTTTCTGACACAAAAATGAAATACAATATATCAAAACATCTCCATAAAAACATGCTGGTTATTTCAATCCGTCTCCAACACGGTCCAAAGACAAACTATTCAAGCGTAAGTATCATTGTCTTGAGATCAGACAAAAACAAGTTACCAAAAAATACCTCTTAACTGTGGAAAGTTCCTTTGGTAAAATGACTGCGACCAGTTTTCACTTGTTTTTAAAGAATCTGATTATTTTAGCTTTTACATATTTAGCAGTAGTTTGAGTCATTCAAGTCTGCAAAGTGGCCTGAAACTGAAGAATCGTGCCCCCTTTTCATTAACAGAGCAAACAGTGATACCCAAACCCGTATTTACTGTATTGGGTCACAGTCTGATGAGGAGCACGATATCGTCCTCTGATAAATCGGAAAATCTAGCCCACTCTTTCCTCTTCAACGTTCCGCCCTAAGCCCTCGGGGGCAAAGAGAATTTTTAGGTCAACTTTTCTGTTTCCTTCCCCCCATCTTCACTCCTCTGTGTGTGTGTGTGTGTGTGTGTGTGTGTGTGTGTGGTGTGTGTGTGTGTGTGTGTGTGTGTGTGTGTGTGTGTGTGTGTGTGTGTGTGTGTGTGTGGTGTGTGTGTGTGTGTGTGTGTGTGTGTGTGTGTGTGTGTGTGTGTGTGTGTGTGTGTGTGTGGTGTGTGTGTGTGTGTGTGTGTGTGTGTGTGTGTGTGTGTGTGTGTGTGTGTGTGTGTGTGTGTGTGTGTGTGTGTGTGTGTGTTTGTTGTTTGTTTTTACAGTGAAGCTCAGGGGAAGCCTCCCAGTGAGACCTTGTGTCGGGGAATCTCAGTTTGCCGATGGATTTTCTGAGATTAGCATAAATTAATTGGCAGGTTCAAATGCAGAAGGAGCAAACACACAAGATGAAAAATACATGATGCTTTTAACTCGCCCTCAATATTCCTTTATGTAATTGAAAAGACCCTTAAGATGAAGCACACACACCACTGGTAATGATTAATATTCATATTTCATAGACTAACATTATTAGCTGCTTGTTAATAGCTGCTCCTTTCTGAAGGGACTCCTCTTCTTCATTAATGTGGCGTCGTTATGTGCTTCCTCAATCATACTTCACGTTAAATCTGTGACTTTGATCGCAGATAGAGAATTACTGAAGAGGCTCTGATTAACACGCTTCTTATTTATTTATATAACTATGCACACACATCCTTTACATGCCGATATTATTAACTTCTGAAAACAGATGGGGAAAATCTCAAATGTTCTACACTGAACAAAAATATAAACGCAACACTTTTGTTTTTGCTCCCATTTTTCATGAGATGAACTCAGAGATCTAAAACATTTTCTAAATACACAAAATAACCATTTATCTCAAATATTGTTCACAAATCTGAAACAATCTGTGATAGTGAGCACTTCTCCTTTGCCGAGATAATCCATCCCACCTCACAGGTGTGGCATATCACGATGCTGATTAGACAGCATGATTATTGCACAGGTGTGCCTTAGGCTGGCCACAATAGAAGGCCACTCTGAAACGTGCAGTTTTGCTTTATTGGGGTGGTCTGGGGGGGTCCGAAAACCAGTCAGTATCTGGTGTGACCACCATTTGCCTCACGCAGTGCAACACATCTCCTTCGCATAGAGTTGATCAGGTTGTTGATTGTGGCCTGTGGAATGTTGGTCCACTCCTCTTCAATGGCTATGCCAAGTTGCTGGATATTGGCAGGAACTGGAACACGCTGTCGTATACGCCGATCCAGAGCATCCCAAACATGCTCAATGGGTGACATGTCCGGTGAGTATGCTGGCCATGCAAGAACTGGGATGTTTTCAGCCTGCAGGAATTGTGTACAGATCCTTGCAACATGGGGCCGTGCATTATCATGCTGCAACATGAGGTGATGGTCGAGGATGAATGGCACAACAATGGGCCTCAGGATCTCGTCACGGTATCTCTGTGCATTCACAATGCCATCAATAAAATGCACCTGTGTTCGTCGTCCATAACATACGCCTGCCCATACCATAAACCCACCACCTCCATGGGCCACTCGATTCACAACATTGACATCAGAAAACCGCTCACCCACACAACGCCACACGCGCTGTCTGCCATCTGCCCTGAACAGTGAAAACCGGGATTCATCCGTGAAGAGAACACCTCTCCAACGTGCCAGACGCCATCGAATGTGAGCACTTGCCCACTCAAGTCGGTTACGACGACGAACCGAAGTCAGGTCGAGACCCCGATGAGGACGACGAGCATGCAGATGAGCTTCCCTGAGACGGTTTCTGACAGTTTGTGCAGAAATTCTTTGGTTATGCAAACCGATTGTTGCAGCAGCTGTCCGAGTGGCTGGTATCAGACGATCTCGGAGGTGAACATGCTGGATGTGGAGGTCCTGGGCTGGTGTGGTTACACGTGGTCTGCGGTTGTGAGGCCGGTTGGATGTACTGCCAAATTCTCTGAAACGCCTTTGGAGACGGCTTATGGTCGAGAAAAGAACATTCAATTCGCGGGCAACAGCTCTGGTGGGCATTCCTGCTGTCAGCATGCCAATTGCACGCTCCCTCAAAACTTGCGACATCTGTGGCATTGTGCTGCGTGATAAAACTGAACGTTTCAAAGTGGCCTTTTATTGTGGCCAGCCTAAGGCACACCTGTGCAATAATCATGCTGTCTAATCAGCATCTTGATATGCCACACCTGTGAGGTGGGATGGATTATCTCGGCAAAGGAGAAGTGCTCACTATCACAGTTTTTTTCAGATTTGTGAACAATATTTGAGAGAAATGGTTATTTTGTGTTTATAGAAAATGTTTTAGATCTTTGAGTTCATCTCATGCAAAATGGGAGCAAAAACAAAAGTGTTGCATTTATATTTTTGTTCGTGTGTATATATATATATTCTTAACGTAAAAAGAAAATATGATTTGAAAAACACGATACAGAAATATATAAAATATTCATAATAATAATAATATTATAATAATGATTTAAAAATGGAATCCAAATTATTATAAATAATAATAAAGTTATAATATATTAAATATGTGTTGAGTTATAATACAATTAATAATATTATATATTATAATAAATACATATAATTATAATATAATTGTGAATAATAATAATAATGAAATTAAATGTAATAAAATTGAAATAATAATAATTATTAATAATAATACACAAATATATCTCGTTGAAATCAGAAAATATATAAGGTTTTATTATATCGGACATATAAAATTGGCATACATGTTTCTGTCTAACAAATGTTGTGTCAGGCCAATAAAGCAAGTGTGGAGGAAACACCAAAGCTTCATGATCGGGAAAATCGACTCTAAAAACCTTGATGCAATGATTCCTTGCTGGACATGGAAAAATGCAGTTTTACTTTAATTTAGTTATGTTATGCCATTTGTATATTTTACTTTTGAATGTGCGATGGACAATGAACACACATTGCAATCAATTAATTAAAAATGTAAAAATGCATCAGAACAGCAAAACACTACATGATACAAGGATTAATAAAACACAAGGAATATATTTATCTGGTATTTAAAAGGATATTTTTTAAACTCAAAGAATTTAACATTTGAGTCGTGAGTAAGTGGCATTTTGAACATGTATCACTTTAAAATCAGAAAATAACTGGAGGAAGAATGAACATCAAAAAACAAACAACGCTTAAGGATACAGGGACAGTATTTACTTTACGGTTATTAACCACAGACATGATCGTTTACTTTCTTCTTAGAGTAAAAACAATTACACTTTTACCACATAACGAGTATTTTTATTAACGAGAGAAACAAAGCAATAACAAGAATTATACTAGAAGGAAAAATATGACCGCCATTACCAATGAGCACTTCCGTGTGATGAATGCAGAATGTCTTGTATGTTAACGTCGTCGTGAGAAAGCAAATTTAATGCCAGTGATGTCATCCGTGTGTGGTGTGTGTGTGTGTGTGGTGTGTGGTGTGTGTGTGTGTGTGGTGTGTTGTGTGTGTGTGTGTGGTGTGTGGTGTGTGTGTGTGGTGTGTGTGGTGTGTGGTGGTGTGTGTGTGTGTGTGTGTGTGTGGTGTGTGTGTGTGTGTGTGGGTGTGTGTGTGTGTGTGGTGTGGTGTGGTGTGTGTATAAGCATATTTAATTATGATTTACTGATTTTCATGTTTCTCTTCCAACAAAGCCAAATTGTCTATGGGCAATTAAATCCCAACGTCTTCAAAGACACTGGCATGGTTTTTGGTTAAGATTGCGTGTATGTGTGTGTGTGTGTGGGAGCAGATATGAAAAGTTAATGATACGTAAATGGAAAACCTCATGAAGAGAAGAAAGCAGAAATGGTGTGTGTGTGTGTGTGTGTGTGTGTGTGTGTGTGTGTGTGTGTGTGTGTGTGTGTGTGTGTGTGTGTGTGTGTGTGTGTGTGTGTGTGTGTGTGTGTGTGTGTGTGTGTGTGTGTGTGTGTGTGTGTGTGTGTGTGTGTGTGTGTGTGTGTGTGTGTGTGTGTGTGTGTGTGTGTGTGTGTGTGTGTGTTTAAATGCTGACATGTCTGTACTTCTTATTGAATTAAACCAATGATGCTGTTCTTGTTGAAGTAACTTATATACAAATGAATGGGGATTCTGACCCATTTTCATCATAAGAGAAAGAAAAGTCCCTACATTTTATTTTGGTTTTTAATTGTACATTACATTACATTACATTGCATTTAGCTGACGCTTTTATCCAAAGCGACTTACAATTAGTACATTCGACCAGGAAGACACAACCTTGAAGAAAACAGAATCATATAAGTACATCAGGTTTCAAAGAGCCAATCGTTTCAAGTGCTACTCAACTGGCTTTAGATGAGCCAGACCTTTATTAGTATATAAGTGCTCTGTTAGCAGTTCTTTGTTAGTAGTTCTATCGCTCGAAGTGGAGTCGAAAGAGATGAGTTTTCAGTCTTCAGTGTAAGCTTTCTGCGGTCCTGATTTCAATGGGGAGCTCATTCCACCATTTTGGGGCCAGGATGTAATTGTAGCCGTTTAAGTTTGTCCAACATTAAAATGTCATTAAAATCTTTGCTTTAAAAAAAACTACATTAAAGGTGGGGTAGGTTCACTTCAGAAACACTTGTTATATTCCATGGAATGCTCTTAACACCCCGATAGCTATGAATTCATTAAATGCTTTGACAATAAATACATAAAAACATTTCATCTGTGGAAGCCGTGGCGCTGTAAAAAGCACGACCAATCATCTGAGCCGGCTAAAGTAACTGGATGGCCTACCTGCCTGTCAGCCTTCCATCGGGGCACAAACGTATCTCGTGCCCTCATTGGTCATGTGCTCGTTCGTGTGTGTTGGAGGAGGGGCTCTGTAAGGAAGGGGAATATTTTTTCCGGTTGTGTATTTTCAAATTCTAGCGCACACGAGCCGGTTTCTCCATTATTACCTACCCTACCTTTAATAAACCCTTTAGTTCAATATAAAGTGCTGCACATTTGATGTTTAGATGTAAATGTTTTCAGTTTCAAATGTCAAAATAAAGGCTTAGTTCAATGATGTGTTATTGTACATGTAATCCCATAATATTATCTATCCATACTAAAGCAAAAACATAACGGGTAATCGTGTGCTTAAATTGAGGTAAAGTAAGAGTAATTTAAGAGAAAGAGGTTTATTATTCTGCAGAAAGTAATAAAATACTTTCATATGTTTTCTCTTCATCTGTCCCTGTCCAAGTCTTTTTCTCTGCTTTAAATCAAATCACCTTCAACCTCAACAAACCACAAAGAGGTTGTGTGTACATGTAGTGTGTGTGAAGTAGTGTGTATTTAGATATTGATCTGTGTTTGTGTGTGTGCGTAGATCGCGGTCGATCAGCGGAGCTTCCTCCGGTCTGTCCACCAGTCCTCTCAGCAGTCCCAGGGTAAGTTTCTCTCTGTCCCGCAATGCACCTCACTGGCTGGCTCTGCTGGACACACACACACACAGCTACATATTTGCTTTTAAAAAACAATGGCATGTCCTCACAAAATGGGATGTTCTTCAATTATGTGTCCTCACAAATGGAGAAATACAAGCATACTCAAACACACTATTATTATTTTTACAGCACTGAGGATAGTTTTGACAAACACACACAGCTAAATGTTTTCTTTAAAATACAAAAAAATGTCCTCACAAAATGGGATGTTCTTCAATTGTTGGTCCTCACAAGTATAGAAATACAAGCACACTCACACACTGTTATCTTTCTCGCAGCACTGAGGATAGTTTTGACAAACACACACACACCCACATGTTTGCTTTAAAAAACAATGTCATGTCCTCACAAAATGGGATGTTCTTCATTTGTCGGTCCTCACAAGGAGACCAATACAAGCATACTCAAACACACTATTATTATTTTTACAGCACTGAGGATAGTTTTGACACACATCCAGACACACACACACACACACACACACACACACACACACTTTGCCTATGCATTTAATGACATGGAAGTTTCGGACCTGCTGTTTGTTTGTTTTGTTGCTGGTTCGCCATGTTTATCGGGCCTCTGTTCCCGTGTGGATCTGGTGGTTCACTTTGTGCTGACTCATGTTTATCAGCCCTCTGTTCCCGTGTGGATCTGGTGGGTCACTTTGTGCTGACTCATGTTTCTTGGCCTCTGTGGAGCTGGTGGTTCACTTTGTGCTGACTCATGTTTATCAGCTCTGCTCATTCATCCCACAGCATCATGAGTCAGCACTTTGCATGCTGCTGGCCGCCGCCCCCTGGTGGAGGGTGAAGCTAAAGCTGTTAGCTTTCGAGCTAACTCACGTGCTGGTAATCAGGGATGCACCGTATCAGACCATAGTCATTTATAAGATTTGTCTAAAAGAAACAACTGAAATTAAAGGAGAAAAAAACATAGAGGTAGTTTTAGTTGTGTCTGTTTTATACGAGAAAAGGTTTCTCAAATGTCAGGACAATAATTTGAGGTTGTAGGAGTTATCTTTAAAAACTTTTTTTATATTTTGAAATTACGCTTTATTACTCTTTGATTACAATAAAGTAAAAATAAACGTGACATTACTTTTTTTACTACAAAAAAATATGGTTTAACAATAACAATTATAATTTAACTATACATGTTATTATTATTTTACAATTAAATTATGGTTATTTCTATCAAAACAGTGTTTTTAACAACAATTATTGTTTTACAACGATACATTTTTTTTTACAATACAAGATTTCACAATAAATAAATAAATACAACTAAACACCATGATTCAACTGAATAAATGTATCTCACAAATGTTTTTATAATAAAGAAATTGGGGTCAATAATATTATAATTAAGTCATTCAATTATATTTCAACTGTAATTTGTTTGGTTTTACAATAAAACAAACGACAAATAATTTTCATTAAAGAAAGGATTTTTTTTTAAATAATAATACATAACAAAATAACATGACGGTCCAACAATAAATACATTTGGTTTTATTTAATACAAAATATATTCGTTTGTAATAAAAATAATATAATTAACTAATTTAAATTATAATTTCACAATAAAAAGGCTAAATTCACAATGTAAAAAAAACATAACAGACACAATCAGTTTTTCTCAGTAATTTTAAATATGTTCGGTGCAACAGTTTGATTGCGGTGCATCCCGTCTGTTTATGCGTCATGAATGCTCCACTGCTGCCTCCTGATTGGCTAAAAATCACGTTGCTAATCGCATGTTCTGTTTTCTTTCTTTCTTGCACTCTCACCACTTCCTGCCTGCTCCACCTCTCAACCATCCGCCCTCTTTCTGTCCTGCTCTGCTTTTTTATTTTTTTACCGGAATGACCCTTTTTATTGGTCCTCGCTTCTCATTGGCTGCCGTCTGAACGGGTGCATGACCAATCGCAGCCGACGCGGCGGTTTTTCATACCGCCCCAGTCCCCCGACCTGTGTCAGTCCCCCAACTGCAGCCCCACCCACTCCCACCACGAGGTGCGCCTCAACGGGGGGCCGCGGACGCCAAACTCCTACCACCCAAAGATGGGGTCCCCCCTCATGCACCCCCGCACGCAGACCCTCCCTGCAAAGCCCAAAGTGTCAGAGAAGCCCCTGCAGACCACACGCTCGAACCCCCTCCCAAACACCGCTCAGAGCCCCACCAACCCCAAATCTGCGCCCTCTACTCCTTCCACACCTCTGACCCCCTGCATCACCAACAGCCCCCGGGTGAGGCGCCACCCCCCCCTCACTGTACCCCCGAAACTCTCCATTCCCCTCTCCCCCGCTCCCCCTATGTCACCCCGCCGCCGCCACCACCACCTCCACCTCTACCCTGACCACAACGGAAAATCTGTCCCCATCACGCAGGTGACCCCCCACCCCTCCCCCCGAGGGAGCCCTCTCCCCACCCCCAAAGGCACCCCTGTGCACACGCCCAAGGACAGCCCGGCCGGGACCCCCAGCCCCACGCCCCCCCCCCAGCCCCTCTATTGGGGGGGGTCTGCCCTGGAGGACGCGCCTCAACTCCATCAAGAACAACTTCCTGGGCTCACCACGCTTCCACCGCAGGAAAATGCAAGGTAAGTAGGGATGCTCCGATCGGGAATGTTGGGGCCGATCGCCGGAATCAGTATCGGCCGATACCGATCACCAATCCGATTGGGTGGGTGGGGGCTATGGGGATCTTGCATTTAAAGTGATGTTTAAAACTCAGTTAATGGGGCTCATTTTTATATTGCTTCAGTTTATAATCGTAACGGATCGAAAAGTTCAGATACATTTTTCAAAACATGATGCGCTTCCACAAACAACAACAACCAACATAATTATTACATTCAAATAATGTGCATTATTCAAGTTTACATTAACTTTGGAGAATAACACGGGAGAAACGAGCTGAAGCGCTCTCTTTTCCTCTCTCTCTCTCTCTCCTGACAGCCTGTCAGTATCGTCTCATGTAGCTCACTGATCCAGTATTGAGTGACCGGACAGTGAAGAATAAATATATTTATAACTAGTTTAGCTTGTTCCAGAGGTAGATAAAATAGCTAAGTGTGTGTTAGGTCTAACTCTTGTGTGTTGCTCCGTCTCAGCGGTCCGTCACAGCAGGTGGAGCTGCAGGATTTCTGCTTCACACACGTTGCACACCGCTATTTTATTGTCTTTTTCGGACACCTTAAAATACTGCCAGACCGGTGAAGCCATTTTGGCGAGCTTGTTTTGCCGCGCACAGAGAAAAGTGTCATGTATTTTACGTCATGTGATCGGCTCTCCTGGTCGGCCTTTATAGAGAGCACCGATCGATCGGCCAAGAGTGAATATCGGCCGATAACGATAGGTGGCCGATCGATCGGAGCACGGAGTAAGGAGGGAATATTTTTCAAAATAAAAAAGACTTTATTATTTATTTACATAGGATCTTTCTGACATAGAGTGGTCCAGTGATTACTGATTCCTGTGTTGGACCCTCAAGGCAGCATCTTCCTGGTCCAATGGGATTTCTCCATTTGATTTTGTGCCATAAAATACGTTTGTGATACTTACACGTTTTGTTCAGCAAGATAATCTCCACATATTAACACACACTTTATGATTCCTGAAGTTAAAAGTTAATGTTGGGCTATAAAGGAACTACAGCACGGTCACATGACTTCACGTCTCCACCGCTAAGCTAAAGGTGGCTAATGTTGGGCTATAAAGGAACTACAGCACGGTCACATGACTTCACGTCACCACCGCTAAGCTAAAGGTGGCTAATGTTGGGCTATAAAGGAACTACAGCACGGTCACATGACTTCACGTCACCACCGCTAAGCTAAAGGTGGCTAATGTTGGGCTATAAAGGAACTACAGCACGGTCACATGACTTCACGTCACCACCGCTAAGCTAAATGCGGCTAATGTTGGCAGTGATGACGTTTAGTCGCCTCATTTAGACACTTGATAGCAACCGCCGATTTAAATTCACCAGTGAAGAACAAAACGTTAAAATCTCTTCATCTAGTGTTAACCACATACCTTAAATCAGGCTCACAACCAAAAACACATTCAGAAAACCATTGACTTCCAAACCAGGGGACAGAAAGTGCTAAAATGGTGATGAATGTCCAGGTCTTACGACTCTTTCTTGCACCACTTTTTGATCAAAGTGTAATAAAAGGCAAATACTATGTGCAGAGGGAATGGGAATTTTTATATTAAAAGAGACTCCTGTGAATTATTTATTTTCATTGGATCTTTATGATATTATCTCAGTCTGATCTGTATGGTAATGGATTCAGCGTGGAGGTGTTTATGCAGCAAACTGCCTTCTTGTGGCTCGAGGGAACAAATGGAAATGTTACTCTAATGTCGGAGTTTAGCAGCTCACCTGCTGCCACACAAACAAGATAAACATCTCATTACAGGAAGTGGAAAACCCTCGATTTTCTACCCTTTAGTTTATTTTTCCCATCCCTTCTTTGATAGTGCCATGACCAGATAATCTCCTTTTCACCGACTAATCTGAAATAGATCATAGTGGTAAATAAAGATCTTTATCAATTGATTGTGAAGTCAGTTTTTATGTTAAAGACACTGCATCCCATCAATGTAACCATTGACCTTTTATTTCCACAGTTCCCACGCAGGAAGACATGTCCAGTCTCACTCCAGACTCTTCTCCAGAGTGAGTAACCGGCATCCTCCATATGCAATATAACAAAAAGTGTATCTCGAGCCGGTTTCTCCAACGTACCTACCCCACCGTTAAGGCAGCCCGACAAAATATATTACTGATTTATTTATTTATTTGTGCAGATCTTAGTACTAATGATCCTTTATGTCTTTGAAGTTGGTTTAAGTAAACTGTACGTCGCTTGTTCTCTCGAAACAACATCTTGTTTCTAGTTCATTACATTTGAAAGGCATATTGAAACCATAACATGAGGGATATCTGAGGTTAAGGAGTTGGTGGAGTTTTAAAAGAGAAATGTTATTTTGGAAGAACTTTAATGTGTGCATATCAGGGGTGTAACGGTTCACAGAAGTCACGGTTCGGTACGGTTTCGGTACGACAAGGAAAAGCAAAAAAAAGTCCCAAATGCATAAGTTTTGGTATGAAAATAAGGAACTCTGACATTTGGAATCATTAACTGTATTACACAGTTAAAAACAAACTACAAACACACACACTCAGATGGCCATATTATTTATAATGGCTGATGTCAAACTAAAAGGTTAGATAACAACTAAAAAGAATGTCTTGAACATATTTAAATAAATAATAAGAAAGTGTTTGAATCACAATCATGAAAAGGCAATACAGAACTGTATAACATCTCCTGATGTCTAAATAGAAAATAAATACAATGATAAATATAAAACAAAATAAAATCTGTACCTTTAGGAGCAATGTCTAACATGTGGAATTACCTTGTGAGTGTGTGAGGCCGTTGTGCCTAAATAAAGGTACTCAAGCTTTACTCTATTTTCAAGCTGTTCTTCAGAAAGATGAGTTAGTCTGCGTTGTCAGTGAGGGCAGATCTGTTGGCGGTAACTATGGCACCTGCCGTCGAGAAAGCCCTCTCGCTGGGGACTGAGACTGACTCGGATGTGATTGAGCATGTTTGACGTGTTACCACTAGCATACCGCACCGCTGTCGAACAACGCCGACACACCGTCCCGCGATCCACATCTCGCACCCCATCGTTGTTGTAGTCCACAGGGAACCCCAAATGTTCCCACAGCTGATTTAAAAGAAGCAGGTGGGTCTTCTAGCTCCTGTGTGTTCTGTGAACTCACCGTAGCTGCTAACTTTTCTTCTTCATGTATTGTGTTCGTTTTGTTGTGATTTGTTCTTCATTTGTTATTTACGGGCGGCTGGCTTTTAGGCGCAATACCGCCCCCTGGAGTATATATAGTGTAATGCTGCCCTGAGTGACAGACTTTTTTCCCATTCGTAGAAAAAAGGCATATTCGCCGTGTGACCGCATGTGCCGAACCGTGACGTCAGAATACGGATACCGTTACACCCCTAGTGCATATGTATAAATGTGTCTTTCGATTGTGTGTATATACATATTTGCTTACATATTTTTATATATATATGTTTTTGTATTTGATATTGTGGGAAACGGTATTTTGATCTCTCTGTCCGTACACACAAACAGAAAGATTGACAATAAAGTTGACTTTGACTTGAGCTGATGTTGTGTTTCCTCCCCGCAGACTGGCGAAGAAGTCGTGGTTCGGTAACTTCATAAATCTGGAGAAAGAGGAGCAGATCTTCATCGTTATCAGAGACAAACCTCTGAACTCCATCAAGGCCGATATCGTGCACGCCTTCCTCTCCGTAAGAATGAAACTCCTCCTCTTTAAATCCTGACAAACATACATCTTCTTCTTCTGCTTTTGTAGTTTAAGGAACTTGTACTTTATTTGAATATTTATCATTCATGCCACCTTCTGCTAGGAGCTCATTAAATTAACATTTAAAACGACATTTCAACTGCATTTACAGATTAAGATTAAGATTTGCACAGAAAACATATGAACAATGTGACCAAAAGAGCAACCTTTTACTTTAAGTCACTTTTAATTTAAGTCATTTTTGTAGTGTTGTATGACAACAGTTCATTGTGCAGCGACACCTCCTTGTCTGTCGGTGCTGAAGATGACGCTGTAAAAAAGGGGGACATATTTCAGTGTAACACCGTCATCCCTATTCCTGCAGAAGCTGTCTGTATGTGCTGACTCACACTCGCTCCTCTCTCTCTCTCTCTCTCTCTCTCTCTCTCTCTCTCTCTCTCTCTCTCTCTCTCTCTCTCTCTCTCTCTCTCTCTCTCTCTCTCTCTCTCTCTCAGATCCCCAGCCTGAGTCACAGCGTCATCTCTCAGACGAGTTTCCGGGCGGAGTATAAATCCTCCGCCGGGCCGACAGTTTTCCAGAAGCCGGTGAAGTTCCAGGTGGACATCACCTTCACGGAGAGCAGCAGCGCCACCAAGGACAACGGCATCTACTCCGTCACCTTCACCCTGCTCTCAGGTCACAACATAACAAACACAATACTTTATTCATCACACAATATAAACCAGGATATTTTGTTATCCTGGGGAAAAGTGGGTGAGTGACAGTTGCTCCATTTTCGAATAAGATATAGGAAAATAACAAGTGAATAGAGGGAAGTGAGAAGAGAGGACTTTTAAATTAAGATGTATTATTTTGGTGTTGGTATTCCAGATTTATATGAATATGCAAATCAGTTTCGGAGATAAAAGGTAAAATACTCCAATAAATCTCAGAATGCTTCATAAAATGTGATTGAGGACTCGGAGTCTGGTATATACTTTAAAGGTCACCTAGTATACATCAACATGTGTCCCCTCTTCTTCATGTCTCTTCTACATCAACATGTGGCTCCTCTTCTTCATGTCTCTTCTACATCAACATGTGTCCCCTCTTCTTCATGTCTCTTCTACATCAACATGTGGCTCCTCTTCTTCACGTCTCTTCTACATCAACATGTGTCCCCTCTTCTTCATGTCTCTTCTACATCAACATGTGTCCCCTCTTCTTCATGTCTCTTCTACATCAACATGTGTCCCCTCTTCTTCACGTCTCTTCTACATCAACATGTGTCCCCTCTTCTTCATGTCTCTTCTACATCAACATGTGTCCCCTCTTCTTCATGTCTCTTCTACATCAACATGTGTCCCCTCTTCTTCACGTCTCTTCTACATCAACATGTGTCCCCTCTTCTTCATGTCTCTTCTACATCAACATGTGTCCCCTCTTCTTCATGTCTCTTATACATCAACATGTGTCCCCTCTTCTCATGTCTCTATACATCAACATGTGTCCCCTCTTCTTCATGTCTCTTCTACATCAACATGTGTCCCCTCTTCTTCATGTCTCTTCTACATCAACATGTGTCCCCTCTTCTTCATGTCTCATCTCATCAACATGTGTCCCCTCTTCTTCATGTCTCTTCTACATCAACATGTGTCCCCTCTTCTTCATGTCTCTATACATCAACATGTGTCCCCTCTTCTTCATGTCTCTTCTACATCAACATGTGTCCCCTCTTCTTCATGTCTCTATACATCAACATGTGTCCCCTCTTCTCCATGTCTCTTCTACATCAACATGTGTCCCCTCTTCTTCATGTCTCTTCTACATCAACACGTGTCCCCTCTTCTTCATGTCTCTTCTACATCAACATGTGTCCCCTCTGTGGAAAGAGACTCTGAAAGTTTCAGGAACAAAGATTCTCTCTCTTTTTGATCCATTTCTATAAAAACCTGTCTGAAAATGAGCTGATCAGATTTTGGCCACTTTGTGATGTCATAACGATGTGTTGTCTTGAGTAACCATTAGCCAATCAGCAACCAAGGTAACACCCCCCCCCCTTATCACCTGAATCTCCTCTAGAGCTCCATTGAGTTCTTTGTAACCAGATGTCTCTCAGAGGGGCGTGGGGAGGGGCTCCTCATTTTCATTTAAAGTAACAGACAGAGAATCAGCACTTTGGAAACAGGGCTGAAACAGAGGGGATTATGGGTAATGCTGCAATGATCTGTTTGGTGTCTCAGCCAATCAGAGACATGTTCTGTATATATCTGAGACCTGTAATATATTGATGAAAAAGAGTATGATCAGGGACCTTTAAATTAAAAACAATCTATCATTATTTTCCCCTTAGGTCCAAGTCGACGTTTTAAGCGCGTTGTAGAGACGATTCAGGCCCAGCTGCTCAGCTCCGACCAGCCCGGCATCCAGCCTCAGATAGCTGGTAAGTGGAAACCTTCGCCACCCTAAACACCCCCCCACGCCTACACCCCAAAACCTCACACCCCCCCCCCACGTCTACACCCCAAAACCTCCCTCACAGCCTCCCCCCCCCCGGCATCCTGGCTCGGACCCTCGGCTCGGCACTCTGGCTTTCCACGTGCATGCCCCTGCACATACCATGGCGTGCATAGACACACACACACACACACACATCAAATTGGAATTTTTCTTGCAGTGTAAAACAAGTAGAAATATGTACATTTCCAGAAGCATTCATACGTATTTAGTGTCGCAACAACCCCCCAAAAGTCTACGAAATATTCTTTGTTGTTATTGGATATTTTGGGCTGCCTATGATAGATGGATGGATTATAAAAATATGGAAGAACAGAAAGAGTGACTGTGTGTCCTCCCTGTTAGTTTCTGTTTCTGTGACACTGTGTCTTGTATCTGTGGTTATTCTCTTGATAATGGTCCCCTCTGGTGGTAACGCAGAGTATCTACAGCACACACACACATTCACCAGAGTTTAGCTATAATAATCAAAAGTGTCCTCACAGAACTGGTTGTTTATTAAAACGTGGTCCTCACAAGTATACCAAAACATACATGCACACACACACACACACACTGCTGTAACAAGGATAGTTTGGATGTTTTTCATCTAGATTAGCATTATGAATTCATAGACTTAAAGAGAGTATTTCTTACAATCAGTGTCTCCAAAATGACAACTATAACATATAAATGTACTACAAAAATACCCATTTCAGGTCATTTGTTCGTATATTTGAGGCTTTGTTTTTAAAGTGCAATGCGATCATTCAATAAGAGTTTAAATTACTAATTGACAGGGCTGTGAGTGGTAATTCATTCATTATGGAGAATATACTTTTTTACCTAAAAGTGTGCATAGCCAGGGGTTCCTTAACAAAAATCCAACAGATTTAAAATAAATATATAGTTTTATACTGAAACAATTATAAGATTTTGAATCAAAATTATAAGATTTTACAATAAAAGCATGTGGATTTAAAACTGAAACAAATATATTTATAGTCGGTCAAAACAGACAAAAAAGGAAAATAAAAGCCATGCAAAAAAAGTTATTAATAAAAACGTATATTATTTCCTTTAAAAAAACTCTTAAAAAAGGAAATGTGTACTTCTTAAGAAAATAGTTCTAGATTTGTTTTCCGCATTTCATTGATTTGTTAAGGTGAGCCTATACACACCCTCACACAAACAAACATATTATGGCGGCGAACAAGTTATTTTTTTTGTCAGCCACTTGCCAGCTGGAACAATAATCTGAAACGATACTCAGAACGAACGAAGTCACTGCCATAGATGGGAACTGTTATCAGGCAGAACCTCGGTCACCATCACCTGTAGATATGCCAATAACCCACATCTATCTATCTATCTATCAATCTATCTTTCTATCTATCTATCTTTCTATCTATCATCATCTATCTATCTATCTTCTATCTATCATCTATCTATCTATATCATCTATCTATCTATCTATCATCTATCTATCTATCATCATCTTTCTATCTATCTATCTATCTATCTATATCTATCTTTCTATCTATCATCTATCTTTCTATCTATCATATCTATCTATCCATCTATCTTTCTATATATCTATCTATCTATCTTTATATCTATCTTTCTATCTATCCATCTATCTTTCTATCTTTCTATCTATCTATCTATATTGTCTGCCTCTCCATGCCTTCCTGCTTATTGCCATCCACCGCTTTTCTCTGATGCCACTTGTATGAATGCATGCCAAATGAAACCCAGAACCACACACACCCATCATGTTTGACCTCCAAACTATGTGTGTGTGTGTATGTGTGTGCTGATGGTTCTGGGTGAGCTGCCATTCACACATACTTTACGGTGTGTTCGCTGGAAGCATGCTCTGTACTGTATAAGTGACAAACTCACACACAGAGTTTGTGTTTGCAGAACCTGTGCATGTGTTTGAAACCGAAACACCTCACACAGACATGATCCTGATGGTGTGTGTGTGTGGGAGAGTGTGTTATATTTATCTGGATGTAGGAGCAGATGGATTTTAAAGGGTAATGTCTACAAAGGTGGATGCTCAGCCTGTTTCTCAGTCTCCTTTCTCAAATATCTTGAAGTTTAATGCCCACTGCACACATTACAAAGATTACATTCAGTTAAAACCCAAAACTTCTGAAATGTTTTCAAGATAAGATAAGATGGACCTGTATTAATCCGCATGTGGAAATTCAGTAGTTTTAGTCTCTTAACACTAATTTATTTTGTAAATTAGAAGTAGGGTCATTTTCTCACTTCCATACAATCGAACCAGAGGAGTCGCCCCCTGCTGGATTTTAGAGGTAATGCAGGTTCAAGGCACTCCAGAGGCTGGCATCTGTAAAAGTGTGCGAAAAATTTGGTAAACATTCGTCATTGCAGGCACTCGTTAAATTCAAGAGGAAGTATATCAGCCAATGAGCTTCTGGTGTGTGTGTCAGCTGATTATATGAAGGGCCGTCACTGTGTGAGTGTGTGTGACGCTGTCCTCTGCTCTCAGATGGCTCTCAGCGCTCAGCCTCTTTATCCGGTAAACCCTCAAAGCGTGGTAAGACCCAGAGAGAAAACTCCTTAAATAAAATAACTCTGGCTTTTAACACACACTGGCAACGTCATGGACCGTCCAACACACCCTGCACTAACGTGTGTGTGTGCGTGCGTGCGTGTGTGTGTGTGTGTGTGTGTGTGTGTGGCCTAGCATTACTATACTTGTGGGGACCACAATCTGTTTACACAGTCGTGTGTGGGGACTCGCCGCCCTTATGGGGACAAATTGGAAGTCCCCATAAGGGGAATCATTAATTTTATATACGCTTTTCTTTTTCTATAAAATGTAAATATTCCAGTATGTGTGTGTGTGTAGCTCTGTGTTGACCCTTTGCATGGTAATGCTTGACACTGGGTTGCCTCCCCCCCCTCCCCTACTCATAAACGTTCCATATCTGAAATCGCTGGAACAAAATATCAGAAATGCACAATGTGGAATAATGGTAAGTTATCACAACACGTCTGATTTATTTCTAATAATCAACAACACAACACACAGGGTTAATATCTGAAGGGACACACACTCTGGGTTAATATCTGAAGGGACACACACTCTGGGTTAATATCTGAAGGGACACACACTCTGGGTTAATATCTGAAGGGACACACACTCTGACTAACCTTGGCAATGGTTGTGTATTATTGTGCGTTCAGTGCTGTATTGTTGCATGTTTTAATTCACTCATGACTGTTTTTTAAACGGAACTGTGCCTTAAACGGTGGATGTTGGATGTTGTTGTGATGGATGTTGATGTGATGGAGAGTTAACGGGAGATCTGGAAGACGTTCGTACAGAGAAAACAGTTATAAATCTGGAGAAGTAAACAAACGCTGAACATAATGCATGTGAGCATATTTCCTCATTACAAACCCATAGTAGCAACCATTAGCAATAGAATAACATGATGCTATTTCAAGAAGCTTAGATACTTAAAAGGCTTGTCTTTAATACTGTAAGTTGAGGGATATGCAATGTTTATTCACCTTAAATCACCAATGCACTTTTATACAGACCTTTACAATGTGCATCAAAAGACCGATTTAAAACTTAAAATATCTCCCCTTTTTTTCTTATCTCTGTAAATTCAAGTTTGGTCAAAAGGTGACAAAATGTAAGCCTCAATTAATCAAACCTAGACACGTTTATTTTTAAACGATGGGACATTTATAAATCTGATTTGCTCTATGGAGGTTAAATGTCCTCCTGCTCTTCTGTTTCTCTGCTACTGAATGAGCCTGAACTCTTCCTCTCCGTTAGCTCTTCAGCTCTGAAGGAAACTGAGACTCCGAAGCCAAAACTCACCTGAAACTGAATCAGAAAAAAAATATGGAAAACCATTTCGCCCAGTTTAAGATGTTAATACGATGAAGGATTCGCCTTGATAGTTATTTTAATGAAACATTTTCTTTAAAATAAGACCATTAAACTAAAATAACCATTATTTTGAGATACTATGTCATTTTTTTAAGTTACTAAGTAGTTATTTTGAATAGTTGTCTTATACAAGTCATTATTTTAGATATGAATTAATTGTCATTAATTTGAGGAAATAGGATTTCTTTTCAAGAAAGTTTCTCATTCTCAAAAAGTAAGTATCTCAGAATAAAGTAAAGACTTATAAAAGTTAACATAACTTAATATTTAGAAAAGTCATTATTTTAAAGTTCCCTATTAGATTTGCAGAATTAAGTCATTATTTCTATATACGAAGTTGATCATTTTGATATAACGTTTTTTTTTCTTTAACATGAGGTATAACTTAGTATCTCAGAATAATTAGACATTATGTTTAAGTTATGGTCACTCATTATTGTGAGATTCTCAGTCATTATTGATCAATACAAAGATGCTATTTTGAGGTCCTAAGTCTTTATTTGGACATTTAAAGTATTTGTTTGAAGGGAACCTCTCACTAAAATGACTATCAGGATATTTCCCCCTCACATTGGCAGAAACGGGCTTCCATATGAAACATCTTTGCCCTTTAGAAAAAATAATACAAAATAGTTTTTTAACATTTTCTCACCTCCTCCCTTTAACCGTACAACCTTCCCTCGGCTGAAGAGTCTCCTTTCCTCCGGCTCCTCTTCCTCCTCTCATCCCTCCATCACCTCTTCCTCTTCCTCATGTTAACCCCATTGCTCATCTGTTGTTTGTTCTCTCTCTTTCTCTCTCTCTTTCTCTCTCTCTCTCTGTTTTTTCTTTTCTTCCCGTCTGTGTAGGCAGCCCGTTGAGTAACTTCTTTGACGTAATTAAACAGCTTTTTTCAGACGAGAAGAACATCCAACAAGCGTCCCCCGACACGCCTAGCTCCCCCGCCAAGCATGCCCCCGGCAGCAAGCCCACACCCCCGCCCAATGACTCTAAATGCCCCCCCGGGAAAGACAAAACAAAGATGGCCGACAGCAACAGGACACAGGAACAACCTTAAGGATCGGTAGCCTTGCATGACTAGAGAAAAGCTGATAGCTCGGAGTGAAAACACAACATTTTTGCCTATACATTTTGTACTGTATAATGGGAATGGCTGATCAGTATTTTACAATAAGTAGCAAATGTAGCTTTGTTGTCCCTTCCTCTCTGGGGGTCTTTTTTTCGGGGGGTGTGTGTAACCCTCCTCAAGTGTGTGATGGCTTGACTTGTCTCTGCCACCAGGGATCATCCATAATAACTATTAACCTCGGCGGCTCCTCGACACCACCCGCCGCCTGAAGTCTGGAGAAAAGACGCCTCTTTTCCCCTCCCCCATTTCACTTTTCACTCCCCCCTCTTTATTCTAACCCATCAGTAGAGTGAGACCAAACGGATGCTGTGTCTCAAATCGCGTACTTCTGTAATTAGATTTGCTGTTCTGAGTGCATAAGTGTGTCCAACTTCAAATTAATGCAAAACGCACTGTGATACCTGGATGGTGAACAGTAGAGTGGTGCAGTAATGTCCTATTTCTGTGTTTGACCCTGAAGGCATCATCTCCCTGGTTCAATGGGATTTCTCCTTGGATTTTTGATGATTGCAGAAATTATGATATTTACACGCTTTGTTCGGCAGGTTAATCTCCACATATTAACAACACTTTGTGATTATTGCAGTAAAAAGCTGACATTAGGCTATAAAGGAACTACAGCACGGTCACATGACGTTTAGTCGTCTCATTTAGTTACTTGTTAGCAACCGTAGTTTTTTATTCCACAGTGGGGTATTTATTGACGTATTTTATAGCTTCAGCTTGTGTTAACCACAGGATAACAACCAAAAACAAATTCAGGAAACCATTGACTTCAAGGGAACAGGAAGTGCTAAATTGCTGACTCCTTTCAGGGTGTTAGGACTCATTCCTGCACCACTCTATTGTGCATTATACAAATATAATGTATACATGTGGGTTTGGACTATTAAATTAGCGTTACACTATATTGGTGTCCAAAAGAAGCCACAGTTCATTTTACTGGGTGAACCTAGCAGTCTGTTGCTACATCGAACGCTAGTATTGCTAGCTAGCTAACTAGCTAACAGCAGCAATTGTCATGTCAAGTGGCAGCAGCTGTTTGCGATTTGAAACAACGCTACACTGTCGAAATGGACAGCGTACAACATGGAAGTGTGCTTAGGAAAAAATATAAATTGAAAAACAGTGTTGGTACCGCGAACGGTCGTCTCTACCTAGCTAGCTAGCAAACAGTGGCAAAACACAAGCCATGTGCGATAAACGTCAACGCTTCTCGGTCGAAATTCACACACCGCACAAGTGTTTAAAGTGTACGACATGCAGTGTACTTAGGAAAGAATCCTAATTGAGACGGTGTTGGTACAGCGAAAGATAGCGTTGCTACTTAGCCAGCTAGCTAACAGCGGAGATTCTGATATCCGGTGAAGGAACAGAAGCCACGTGAGATACTTCACGGTTGAAATTCACAGACTGAGCATTTACTCACAGTTTTCCATATGGCAGTGGACTAATTGAAGTATCTATTTTGAGACACAGCAATAGACACATCTCATCGGAGTTGTAAGAAGAAGAAAAAAGCCTTAAGACAGTGATGTTTGTCGACACACACATCCCCTCTCCTGCTTTCTCTTCCTCCTGATTCTCCCACATGTACATAGATAGAAACACGCTTACTGTATGTACTCCAACACTAACTTCTTCGCGGGATGTAATGAGAAGTGGAGACGGACGGACAGACGGACGCTGGCTGGATTGTAATTATTTTTAATGTCTTTGTGAACGGCAGGATCTTCTCTTCTGTAAAAATGGGATAAAAAGTCGCCCATTAGAGTATGATAGAAAGGGTGGTGGGGGGGAGGGGTGATATTACAAAAATGAATGATCTATTCTGTTGTACAGATTAAATAATGTTCCGTATGTATAAAAAGTGTAGTTGTGACATTATGTTTTTAGAGTTGTGTTGCCATATTTTGTTTTGTATTCCCGTAAAAGGCTCGGTCACAACAGCGTTTAACATTTTTACAGTCAAGTTTAGAGACATGGATTTACGTCGTTGATCGATAAAAAGCCATCTTATAGATCTGATATTTGTGTGAATGTAGAGCCGAAATGGAGGCAGATTTTTCTTAAGTTCCTCAAGTGTTATGTAAATTTTGTTGCAGTAAAAACAGATTTGTTTTGTTTTGTAGACACATAGGAGACAAGAGTTGATGGTGCAAATTAGAGGTGCATTGATTGAAAATAACTAGTCATTTTAATGGAGAAATGCCGTTTGCAGCCCCTCAATTATGAATATGTTCTGCTTTTCATAATATAGCAAATACATATTGGGTTTTCTTCTGATGAAACAAGAAATGTACTTTTCTTGGACATTTTAAACCCCAAATAGGTTTTGGGTTTGTTTTACATTTTCTGTATTTTTTTTAGACCGAATAGTACTACTTATTGTTGTTGTTACTCGCTGCCTTTGTACGAATATTTCTTTAAAAAAACAAATTGATTATCGCATCAATAACTCTTCTTTGAATAGAAAAGTAGTATTAGGGTTCGTAAAGATCGCAGTAAAAATAAAATAGATTAGTTCTGGGTTTTTTGACTAAATAATGCCGACACATGTTAGCTTCCAGACAGATAAATTAAATTAAATTAAAATGAATAAAGTTCCCCTTGTTGCTGTTATGACCGGGCCTCGTTAATAAAATGTCTGTTTCCTTTTTGCACTTTTGACAAGTGAGTCAGAATCTGTTGCATTTTTTTATTTGATTATAATTTTTACAATATTGAACTGCTGTGTATATTTTTGTACTTGATTGTCATTTTTTGTATTATTATTATTATTTATTGTATTCTCAGTTATTTATATGATAGAGAATGTTTCTTACCGTCAAATTATTTAAGGATATCTTTCTCATGTCTAAGTTATTATCTTTTTGTTTCTGACGAGAGAAATCTGTAATATACGTTTCTGAAAAATGATTTACCGTAATTTAAGAATGTAGACTTAGCCTCTTTGAGAGGAACGAACCCTTTGTTGATAATTGTCGCCCCCCCCCAAACAAACAAACACTCATCTGTAAATAATTTTCTGACGGCGTATTTAAAAAGCGTTGACCTCGTGCGGTTGTTTGCATGTTCAGCATTCGTCTTTTCTTTGCATGTCGTCGTTGGGATTGTTCTCCTGTTCCCTTTTTTCTCTTTATTTATGTATTTAAGTTATTTACGTGTTTTATTTTTCTTTATTATTTATTTTTTCCACCCTTTTTGATTACTGTGAACACACGCAGTAACCGTGCAATGCATCCTCCTTTCATTCTCTCAAAGAGGGAGCTCTCTGCAGATCGCTGGGTTTACAAGAGAGTACAAATTAAAGCAATACCTTCCATTGTCCGCGTTCCCCTTTTTCTACGGGGGGAAACACACTGAACGGACTCTGCAGGATAAACCACTGGCAATGTATTCCCTCGTGATGTTACTGTGAACAACTTCAGTGCTAAAGGAAATAAATCTGTTGACTTTGGAGCCGTGTGCACACTTTCTTTTCGGGTCGATAAGCAGGCAGGGGTTTCTATCGTGGTCCCTGAAGGCAGCATCTCCCGGTTCAATGGGATTTCTCCATGTGATGTTGGATTATTGCAGAACATAATCTCTGTGGCAAACACACACTTAGTAGCTTGATCTCCACACATTAACACCACTTTATGGAAACAAATATCATCCTTTTGGAAAATAGAGTGAACAAATATATACATGTGAGATTATAGTATAATATAAATACTGTTTTTGAATTAAAGTCAAAGTAAAGTATGGTGAAAAGTTGATAGTATAGCATTTGTATAACTTGTTTTAAATGTCATGTTGAAAAAAACACATATATAAAAGTATGTGGAAAATCTAATTTCAGAAAACACAAATAGAAGTGATAGTATTTTAAAAACGTCATAGTATTTTTAGAAAAACATAAAAATCACAGAACAGTTGAAAAGCATTGAATTAGTCATGTTGGGGAAAAAGGTCATGGAGTTGAAAAACACAAGAAGTAGCAAAGTATCTGGAAAATACCATTTCAGAAAACGCAAAGTAGTTTGTTTAAATACACTTTAAAAAGTCATTTGTCAAAAATATAATCGTGGACAAACTTAAAAAGTTGTATGTTTGAAAAAAGTTAAAGTACAGAATGTGTGAAATATAATTTTGAAAAAAACATAAAAATCATATTATAGCTTTTTTAAACAAAAGTCCTCGTATAGTATGTTTAAAAAGGGGATTATAATCAAACAGGAAGTGGTAAAATGCTGACTAATTTCAGCGTGTTAGGCCTCATTCCCGCAGGACTCTACTAAGACGTGTATTCACAAACATAGTATGTACATATTTTACGCACTTCCAGTTCATCGTGCAGCTGCAGAGGATTTACAATGTCTCACTTTGGTCTGATTTTTATTTGAGTATATATATATTATAAAAGACAACATGGAGAGTAAACAAAAACACGTGTTTAGATAATTATTACTTTTGAATAAAGAGATTATTAATTAACAACTAATAATGATCAGTGGTCAGTCAACGGTACGAAGAAACATGTTTTATTTACAGCGTCAGAAACAGGAGAAGTTTCACCATTTGACTTAATAATTCACTTCATTGAATATCAAAACTGTCTGTGAAAGAAGTTATAAATACTGTTTAAAATGTGTCAAGACTAATAAATAGCATGAATAAGGTGTTAACGAAATCTATTCTTCTAAAATATTCTCAATGAAATGATAAGAAGCGACAGGAAACAGGAAATTCAACAACGAATATTGTTTCTCTCGCATCGTTTGCAGAAACGTTCACTTGTTTTCAGATTAATAAATAGCAGGGAATTCTCAAAGTCTTCTTCTACACATTTCAGTAATCTCCATAACAAGAGTGAATAGAATATGGCTGCTCTTCCCAAACACACACCACACACACACAACACACACACAACACACACACACACACAACACACATGAAGCGTCTTCAACACAGTCTGTAGTTTCACCCCCGTCAGGCAGAGTACAGGTCGCTCAGTCTGTGGATCAGCAGGGGCTCCAGGACCCTCAGGAGGGAGGGGGGATCCTCGGGGCTCGAGTTCTGCCCGGCGACAGCCAGCAGCAGGCGGTGGAAGTCGTCCCGCTGCAGGAGAGCCTCCATGTTCTGCAGGAAGAACCCTTCACAGAACCGGCAGAGAGCAGAACCTCCGTGCAGCTGCAGGCGGGAGAAGCAAAGAGTCGGAGTATCATCATTCAAGTACTTTCAATAAAGAAACAGAACATAGTATGTCAAAATGCTTTTAAAGAGTTTATATAAAATAAATAATATTAAAGTCATAGTATTGTATTTAAGAAAACCTAAAAATTATGTATTTATGATTTTTCTATGAATTTTAAAAGAGAAATGCTTGTTTTATTTATTATTTTCAAAGTCTCCAGGAATGCATGTAAGTCAAACTGTGACTTTTGTCTGAGTGTGTGTGTGTGCGTGTGTGTGTGTGTGTGTGTGTGTGTGTGTGTGTACCTTTGCGTTGTGGTAGATGTACACAGCATTGTCCAGAGTCAGACTCTGAGAAAGCTTCATCTCACAGATCCTCTGCAGACCTCTGAGCTCGAAGAAACCCGCCACCGGCAGCAGCTGCAGAACAGAAAACACACACACACACACACATATAGTTATCTGTACAATTATAAAAGTGTATACAACAATATATTAATAATGTCAATATATATTTACAACATGGTATTAACAGGTGAGTGATCGTTTACCTCCATGGCTTCAAAGTGAGAGAGAGTGAGTCCCTCGGTTCCTCCACAGTACAGAGACTGCATCATCATCTGCACACACACACACACACACACACACACACACACACGTTAGTGTTAATAGCAATACAGTACAATACAAAGGGGCTTTATTGGCATGACCACATTTTGAACATAGCGTTGCCAAAGCATTCCGCACAAGGCGTTACGACAGAACAAAACAAAAATCAACACTAAACATAAATGTCATAAAATAGCCCTACACAGTAAAGTAGATCTGAGAGAGAGAGAGAGAGAGAGAGAGAGAGAGAGAGAGAGAGAGAGAGAGAGAGAGAGAGAGAGAGAGTGAGAGAGAGTGTGTGAGAGAGTGTGAGAGAGAGAGAGAGAGTCTGTGAGAGTGTGAGTGGAGTGTGAGAGAGAGAGAGTAGTCTGTGTGTGTGAGGGTGTAGTGTGTGTGTGCGTACGTGCGCGTGCATGCGTGCGTGTGCGTGTGTCTCACCGTGAAGGTGCTGTAGGTCATGTGAGTGACCGTGATGATGTCATCGGTGTCGCAGAGCATCTGTCTGAACCTGACGGGAGAACATGTACACCTTTATTTAGAAAGCGCCCCCTGGTGTTCGTCTGGATGCAGCGGCTTCACGTGTGTCTTGTGTCGTCACGTTGCTCACACAGAAAGGTTCTAAATATGCACAGTTTTTATTTTAGGTGTCGGAAATTAAGATGTGAATAAAATGAGCCGACATATTTGCAGTCAATATCTCTGATGTGTTGCTTTGCTATCAATTTAAATGCACTTAATACTTCATTCTTAATTATTCTTTTAAGAGTTTATAAAGATGTTTTTGTTTCTGTAATTGTATCCTTAAGTTTTATTTCCTTTATATTAATAATTTAATTTAATTTATGTTTTAGGAAGGGCAGTGTTCACAAACTTATTTCAATAAAAACCCTTTGAAATATATTTAGCCGAATATCTCCTGGTCGGTATCCAGACCATGTATCCCCTGGTTAGGGCAAAACACGTATGGTAAAATATATATATATATATATACACACATATTCATATATATTACTAAGAGGAACAGACATGACAGACATTACTCACCTTTCAGAAGCGGACATCAGCAGCACTCGGTGAGCGAAGTACGGACGATCCTCCAACAGGAACGTCACGTCGGACATTTCGGGGTTGTTCAGGAAGTGGATATCTGAGAAGAGAGGATTCCAAAACACTCATATATGGATTGATTGCTCCGCCAGAGGACAGATGTTTCACCCAGCTGTGCAGACAACCAGGATATCATTGAAAGGTCCCCTATATACTGTTTCTCATCAATATATCACATGTCTCAGATATATCCAGAACCTGTCTCTGATTGGCTGAAACACCAAACAGATCATGGCAGCATTACCCATAATCCCCTCTGTTTCAGCCCTGTTTCCAAAGTGCTGATTCTCTGTCTGTTACTTCAGATGAAAACAAGGAGCCCCTCCCCACGCCCCTCTGAGAGAGGTTTGGTTACAAAGAACTCAATGGAGCTCTAGAGGAGATTCAGGTGATAAGGGGGGGGGGTTACCTTGGTTGCTGATTGGCTAATGGTTACCAAGACAACACATCGTTATGACATCACAAAGTGGCCAAAATCGGATCAGCTCATTTTCAGACAGGTTTTTATAGAAATGGATCAGGACAAAAAGAGAGAGACATGAAGAAGTGGATTCTGTATAATAGGTGACCTTTAAATATTTGTTAGATGAATACACAGATTAAGAGATGGTCGGCTGACAGATGTTTTACCCAGCTGTGTGGACAGAGAGACGTCCAGAGGTTCGATCGGAGGAACATCTGCTCGGCTGTAGAGGAGAGAAAACACCGAGGCCAGACGCTGCGTTACCACGAAGTCCTGCGGGGAGGAAATACAGATTTAAATAAAATACAAAAGGACTTGAAAGATCTTTGAAGGATGGATATTCAAAAGCAGATCTTAAAAACACTGCATGTGAATCAATCTCCTTTCTTTCAGGAATAAGAAATACAGACATAAATAAAAGCCACTCTTCACACGTAACTCTTTAATATACATATAACAGCATTCCTCTTCTTCCAAACATCTCTTAAAAGCACCACTTTAAGTTTCTTTAAAGAACTCACAAAAGTGCTGCGTATTAATCACTGAATGTAAGAAAAAGCTAATTTTTAAATGTACGATATTTTGCGTTGTAATCAAGGTTAACATTTTAAATATCACCTCCTATCTTTTTGACATTTTATGATTTATAACAGTTTCTTTTATTTGCATATTTATTGGTTAATGTGTCATTTAATGTGTGTTCTACGACGGCTGCATCGTCTGTGTTGTATCTGTTGTAACTCTGTTCACGCTGCCCTCTTGGCCAGCTCGAATGAGACTTGTACCTGCTTAAATAAAGGATATATGATTATATATATATTCATTCATTTATATATATATATGATATTGCCCCGCTCCAACTGGTGCTACCCTTCTCCTGTCAGCAGCTGAGGGTAAAGAACGTGGCGGTGGTGTGTTCACCTTGCTGCTCTCCATCAGGCGCACCATGTCTGGGACTGCAGCCGCCAGCAGCTCGGGGGAGAAGTCCTCCGTCCGGATGGAGCCGAAATCTGAGAGGAGGATCTGAAGGACTCGGACTCTGCCGAGCTGCTGGGCTCTGAGGAGGGACTGCAGCCAGGCGTGGAGCCTCCAGGGAACGCCTGCAACAACACATACGATTATATAACTGAACGCCTGCAGCGATAGTATGCATGAAAACAACTTTTAGCAGCTCCAAAATGAAACCAGTGGGATAAGTGTAAAATGATACAATGAAACGCGAGTCATTTGTTTATCAGCGCGTTGTAAAGTAAAGCTATTTGATTCAATTTGAACAATCTAATAATGTCAGATATATAATAATGTATCGTTGATGTCTTTAGTAGCTGTGGAATAATTGGGATATTTTGCAGCGTGCACGTCATATGATCTGTTGTTGTTGCCAGAACATAAAATAGGCTTCTATATTTTTTTATCTTAACACACATTAGATAACACACGACCAACTAAACGTGAGGTAGTGATTATTCCACATGTATTTGATGTATATTATCCTCTTAGCTCATGATAATCTCAGTTGCTCAAAGCATCATAGGGCACCCGACGGGTCTTCATCCACCCCTTCCTGTAGCATTGAGATCAAGTGTTCTCACCCATCTCTCTGAGCTCCAGGGTCACGTCCAGGTATCCGTGCTCAGCGCTGTAGAACGCTGCCTGCTGCAGAGCCTTCGTCCTGGCCTTACAGAGCCGCGGAGCTTCCTCCTCTTCCTCCTCCTCCTCTTCCTCCACCCCTTCAGCCAGGATCTCCTCCAGAGACAGGATGTCCTCCTTCCTGTTTCGAGGCTGCAGCAGGAGCCTCCTCAGGACGTTCCTGCAGGACGGCAGAGATGCGTATTTAATCACAAACCCTCATCACATCTCCGGGCCGAATCAAATGAACATGAAACTTGTATTTTATGTTATAAATTCCTTTAGGATGCAAGGATCTTTAGTTGACCTGTGTTCATGTACTGAAATATGTTTGGTAAAACTATTTTTATATTTAAAAACTAACTGTTTTATTATGTTTTATTCCATTCCTATAATCATGCCGTGTTAGCCGTGAGCACACGACTGGGCTGAATCAAATAAACCGGTGTTCTAGTATTTTCTAGGAGTTCTTGCCAACATGAGTGGCAAAGAAATTCCTGTAGCAGCTGGTGCTTTTAGCGTAGCAGTGTGTTGAGGTACGAAAGCATATTGTATGTAATGCAGCCTTTAAAGTAGTCAGATTTAAATATATGTCATTTAACATACAAACACATACACACACACTACTTCCCATCAAAGACTGCAGCCTAAAATACCATGTTATTTATTTTTATTTTGATTAAGTATCAACTGATATTTTTTAGTAACTATTTATATTTAAACATTGTAGATTTATATATTTTAACATTCTGGTAAAGTGCATATGATGACCCTGATTATTATTGCTACTATCTCTGCTTTATCACTGTTTTATGGATGTGTTCTGATTGATGTTTTGTATTGCATTGAGAGATGCCAACTGCATTTCGTTGCACTGATATATTCTATTCTTTATGTTTTTATAGTAATTTGTCAAAACTATTACATTTGTTATCAATTCCAGGAAAATGAATTCTCATGACTTTCATCGCCAACATGTGAGCTCACAGGTCTTTTAAAACGTTATTTATTAGTACAGGGTAGAATGTCTGACCTGTGCCCGTGTGCAGCAGCGTAGCTGAAACAGTTCATGTCCTCGTACAGTGGAGATGTGAGAGAGTTCCCATGATGCACTCTGTTCAGAGGGTCCGCACCGTGGGAGAGGAGCAGGGACACCATCTCATAGTGACCTGAGAGGAGGGGGATATTATATATCAAGCCATCGCCTGAGCGTGTCACAATGTACATCTTAAATCATACAATAATAAAATATATTTTAATATTGTATAAAATATTATGATACAATATAAATATGATGTACCGTAATGAAAAATAAAATAACATCATATAATTTAATGTAAAACCAATTTTTTATTGGTTTCTCGAATATTATATAAATATATTTTATTATAAAAACATATAATACATAATATAAAATGACAGTTAAAAGACATGTATCTGTATGTGTGTTTCCCTGCAGTACGGAATCAGAGCCTGTGTGATCAGAGTGTGTGTGTCTCTCCCTGTATGTAACCTCGTACCTGCAGCGGCAGCGAGCTGCAGCGGCGTCTCAGCGCTAACTTCCTGTCCGTCCTGCGGAGACCCTCCCTCCACGTCGGCGCCCGCCTCCAGCAGCAGCTAGAGAATAGAGAAATGGTACAGATAAAGGACTTCTGATTCCACGGCCGTGTTGGTATGGTATCATCGAGTGGAGGTCAGCCTCACCTGAGCCACAGACATGCGGCAGTGCAGCACGGAGAACGTCAGCGCGACCCAGCGCCGACTGCCGGGGTGAACCGAGGGGTGTGTGTGAGAGCAGCCTGGGACCTGAACACAATTTCAACACAGGTCAAATTATGTATTTATTATGTTTCTATGAATTTAAAAAATAAATACTTTTGAATGTATGTATTTTATATACTTTACTTTGACTTTTAGATACAACTTTTTTAACAACATTTAAAAAGTAAATACAATATTTACTTTTAGTATAACATTGTAACACACACACACACGCACACCGCGCACACACACACACCAGCAGTTCGTACCTGCAGGTCCAGGTGAGCTCCGGCCTCGAGGAGCATCTGAACCAGAGCTTCGTCTCCGGCTGCAGAGGCGTACATCAGAGGAGTCAAACCCTGCACAGAACCATCGTAGAATCAGCATTTTACATTTACCTGCTGCACGTATCTATATGTTTCTATTTTTATTTTTTCAGAAACTTACTTATATTTTGCAATATTTATGAATGAATGTTTCACTGCTGTCATTCACTTCCAATAACCCCTAGCTCAGTTTTGCCTGCCTCCCGTGACTACATTGAGTCTTCAAAAAGGTTTTTAAGCCAACACTAAGATATGCGGGCGATGGGGCCACGATGGCCCGATAAAAACATGGACCGAATAAATAATAGTAATAATAGTTTAACGGTTGATTCCTCACCTGGTCGTCCATGGTGTCGAGCCCCCCCCTCCCCAGCAGCTGAGAGGCCGGCTGCAGCAGATCTGCTCGACCGCAGGAGAGCATCCTGAAGCCCAGAGAAACCTGGAACTGAGCTGCAGCCGCTTCTGCATCGAGACCTCTGAAGGAGTGGAGACAGCACTCTGACCTGCAGAGGACCACAGAGACACATCTGTCACAAACTGATCCTGGAGTCTTTCAATTAAACAGTTTCAACATCAGCAGGAGAGGACTCTTTAAAGTAGAGACACTACATACTGATATACACCTGAACATCAGCAGGAGAGGACTCTTTAAAGTAGAGACACTACATACTGATATACACCTGAACATCAGCAGGAGAGGACTCTTTAAAGTAGAGACACTACATACTGATATACACCTGAACATCAGCAGGAGAGGACTCTTTAAAGTAGAGACTCTACATACTGATATACACCTGAACATCAGCAGGAGAGGACTCTTTAAAGTAGAGACTACATACTGATATACACCTGAACATCAGCAGGAGAGGACTCTTTAAAGTAGAGACACTACATACTGATATACACCTGAACATCAGCAGGAGAGGACTCTTTAAAGTAGAGACACTACATACTGATATACACCTGAACATCAGCAGGAGAGGACTCTTTAAAGTAGAGACCTATATACTGATATACACCTGAACATCAGCAGGAGAGGACTCTTTAAAGTAGAGACTCTACATACTGATATACACCTGAACATCAGCAGTAGAGGACTCTTTAAAGTAAAGACACTACATACTGATATACACCTGAACATCAGCAGGAGAGGACTCTTTAAAGTAGAGACACTACATACTGATATACACCTGAACATCAGCAGGAGAGGACTCTTTAAAGTAGAGACACTACATACTGATATACACCTGAACATCAGCAGGAGAGGACTCTTTAAAGTAGAGACACTACATACTGATATACACCTGAACATCAGCAGGAGAGGACTCTTTAAAGTAGAGACACTACATACTGATAAACATCTGAACATCAGCAGGAGAGGACTCTTTAAAGTAGAGACACTACATACTGATATACACCTGCACATCAGCAGGAGAGGACTCTTTAAAGTAGAGACACTACAACATGATATACACCTGAACATCAGCAGGAGAGGACTCTTTAAAGTAGAGACACTTCAAACTGCTTCACAATAAACACGTGTAAGCTAAGGGATTTTGGTTTCTCACTTCAGCTGTCGAGCCTCGCAGTCGAGTCCCGGCAGCAGCAGTCTGGCCGTCTGTCGGACATCATCGCTGTCGACCAATAGGCTGTGTCGATGCTCAGCGTGAACCACGGCGACTCGAATCCACTCCATCAGAGGCGGGAGGAGCAGGAACGGCCTGAGGGAAACACAACGTCAGGATACATCCAAAGTGATGTTATCGGTCACGAATGATTTTTAGTCCAATAAAGTCCAGAGTGTCGAGAATAGTTTAAAGATGTTAATATGTGTCGACGTTAAAGTCTGACGAATCAGTGTGTCCTCAAATATGGGTGCTTTTGATTTCTGTGTACATTTCCCATTCATTCATGAAAACACAAAACGAACCTCTGATATTAACAAAGAAAAGCTTGATATCAATAGAACAACCTGTGTGTTAGTTTAGAAGCACACACAACACACACACACACAGACTTGCTCTCCCTCACACACACACACACACACACACACACACACACACATACAGACTCGCTGTCCCTCACACACACACACACACACACACACACACACAGACTCTCTCTCTCTCTCACACACACACACACACACACACACACACTCGCTCTCCCTCACACACACACTCGCTCTCCCTCACATACATACACACACACACACACACACACACACAGACTCTCTCTCTCTCACACACACACACACACAGAGTCCCTCTCTCACACACACGCACACACACACACGCACACACACACACACACTATCTCTCACTCACACACACACACACACACACACACACACACACACACACACACATACACACACACACACACACACACACACACACACACACACACACCTCTCTCTGCCCAGTGTCATGGTGGGAGGCTCCAGGTTGGGGTTTTCCAGAGACTCCATCTGTGAGCCGGACAGGAAGTAGTAAAGTGTGCGGAGGGCGTCTGCAGCCCAGGACACTGACGCCTGATTGGCTGAGAGAGCGGGGCTGTGGGCGGGGCTCGAGCTGCGCAGACGCTGCAGATGGTGCATCGCCCGAGACACCAGATCACCTGCGGAGAGGCATCAGTTATTACACCAATTATTCTCATGTCCTTTGAACAATAATAGTGTAAACAATTTTAAAGAATATACCTTAACGACACCTGCTTACGAACAGCTGCACACGGCCTCAAAGAACTACAACATGTCCAAAACTCTGCTGCCGACGCTCCGACCACATTTAACTTCCACTGGAATGTGGACTGTTTTGTTTCTCTGATCTGATCGTATGTAAAGTGTCTCTGAGCACTGGGGAAAGCGCTATATGAATATTATTACAACATAATGTGAGCCAAATATCTCGATTAATAGCAATTAATTATTATTCCACTTCACAATAAGGCACCGTTAAACGTAGGGGTGCGTAAGGAGGTATGAAAGTGTCCTTTAATCGTGACGAATAAGGCTACTCTTCCCTTATATCGCTCTACATATCACACTTTAGTAAGATTAAGGGGTTCCAAAGGCCTGCTCCCTTGTAACTTAAATTAAGACTAAATGTATTAACTTTTGATAGTGAAAATAAAATTTAAATTAATTTTTGATTGCAGTGTTGTGTTATGTTTATTTATACTGTTCATGCTCACTACTTGTAGCACTTCGGGATTTGAATTCAAATATGAAGTGCTTTATAAATGGAACCCATTATTATCATTATTATTATTATTATTAATATGTCCTAATCCTCTGTTGCAGAGTAAAGCGTGTGCATAAAACCGATATAAATGCCACTATTATCTTATGAATGGAATTGCTCGGTTCTCTAATTGGATGCTTTGATTTAAATACTTCAGTCGACGGTTAAAATCATCAAGTTAGACATTCGGTTCAGATTTATTTCTCTGTCCCCTCTGCACAAAAAAGGATTGGCAGAAGAGCGTTCATGTTCAAAGCCCCAACAGACGGGAATACTTTACCTCAGGGGTGTCAAACTCAAGGCCCGGGGGCCACATTCGGCCCGCGACTTCATTTTATGTGGCCCCACAAGAGCTTGCAAAGAATATAATATGATTATTATACGGTTACATGCTACAGAAGCACGTTGCCCATAAACTACATGTCCCACAATGCATCTCAAATATGACGTTTTTCCCAGAATTTGCCTTTTTTTCATAGAATTCCTTTTTCTCAGAATTAGATTTTTATTTCAAAATGTCACTTCTATTTATTTTTTCTCCAGAATTTGGCTTTTCTTTTTCAATCATTTTGGGACATACGCACTGAAGAGACTTGCCCTAGACTTCTGCTTTCAGACGTAGTTCATTATGAAGTTATTACCCTATGCGATGATAATCCAATGCAGAGGCAACGATGTAATATAATACATTATTTTATATATATGATATATTTATATATGTATTTTGTATATAGTCTTAAAGTTACAATCGGCCCTTTGAGTGTAACCATAATGCTGATGTGGCCCGCGATGAAATTGAGTTTGACACCCCTGCTTTACCTGCTGCTGTTAGATCTCTGTCTTCATTGGGTTCATTTAAACATGCATTATCATCTCACTTTCAATGGTCTGCACTCGGTATAACTGATATTGATGAAACTGATTTGCTCGACTGTCTCAAAGTGTAATGATTGTGTGCATTGCTTGAATTTCACTTTACAGACTGTGTGTGGTTTGTTTGTGTGTCATGTTTTGCTTTTTGTCTTGTTGTTTATGTATGTCTGTAAATTGTTGCTATCGTCGGGACCCCCTTGAAAACGAGATGGTGCATCTCAAGGGGTTTATCCCAATCAATACAATGTCTATATATATATTTGATATGTTCAGTTGTAGAGTAGGTTAGACAAACAACTACTAACACCTGAATAAAGATGTCAACATTAGGATTGTGTGCATTAAATAAACCTGTTTAAAGATATAGCTGTCTTATAAATGTTAGCACTTTAAAGTAAACGGTGTTAGGAACAGAGAAACGTTTTGTTAACGTTTAGAAAGAGCGACACATATAGATTTGAACGTATACGCACGAGCCTTCCAGTGTGCATTGACTTTCAGAGTTCATTGATTCACTCGCTCCCATCAGGACCGTATAGTCAGTCGAAACAGGAGTGAAGTGCATGCTGTGTCTGAGTGCGTTGTGGTCGCGTTAACATGTCATCAGAGGGGGCGTAAACAGAGCCACGAACACTGAAGCGTTTCTCTCTAAGAAACGAGATAATGAGGTACGGTGGCCTGCAGGGTGTGAAGGTGCCCTTGTTTTCTGGATACAAGCCACATTATGTAACCTTTAGGGGCGTCTAACGACCTGTCCCCAGACAGTTTAAATAAACACACACACAACACAGGAGCTGACTGTGGCCTCGGTAACACACACACACACACACTCACACACACACACACACACACTCACTGAGCTCGGAGATGCTGCCCACGCAGGTGGAGAGGAGGTCCTGCTGCAGAGCTCTCAGCTCCTGGTGGAGGTAGGCGTCCTCCCTGCTCTCCATCCAAACCTCGGGAACCTTCGAGTACGGGTTGATGTTGGCCGGCAGCGACAACTCACCTAAAAAAACACACAATATGTATGAGAAAATGCAGAAAACGAGTCCTTAAACCCTTCAAATGAGTCAGCAATTTACAACTTCTTGTCCTCTCTTTCGACCGTGTTGAAATAAAGGTCTGTGGCGAGAGATTGTTATTCTACGACATCAAATACGCCAGTTAATACTCCGCTGGTGGATTTAAAGACGGCGGTTGCTAACAAGTGTCTGAATGAGATGACTAAACATCATCACGCCAACATTAGCTGCCTTTAACTTAGCAGTGGTGACATGAAGATCAAAAAGAAACACCAGATTGAAATCCAGACCCGGTGTAATGGCAGAAAAAATCATCCACAGAAAATTCCTGCGGCTTGAATCAGAATCAGAATCAGACACAAACACTGAAATGTGCCAACATGTGGCTAAATACAAAGCTTTTGTTTGTCAGAGGCAGATATCTTGATGGTTAACATTTGGTTAGCAGCTAACTTTGCTAGCGACATAAAATAGCTGTGTCTTTAGCTATACTTTGTCAAATAGGTGCCTTGATACTGGTAAAAACGATGTTTCTGTGGTTGGCTTCAAAAATCCATTTGACAGTAAATCGGAAGCAGCCGTGTCTTTGATACTTGACCTTTGATTTTAACAGAACAACTTCAAAACATCTTTAATCTGAACTAATTCTTCCACTGCAGAACGAACCACAACCCAAAGACTTTCTCCATTTCATCCGCATGATACACCTCCAACATGTGTGGTGTTGAGCACACCCTCCCATTGTGTGAAGTTGAAACGGTATTTGCTGACTCCTGATCTTCCACACAATGGAAACAGCTTCAGAGGCGATCTGCCCAAAAGCTAAACAAGCTGAAGCCTCCTGCAGCTGAGAGCACACCTCAAACATGTACAATCATTATGTATGTGAGGAACAACATCGTAATCATCATCATCATCATCATCATCATCATCTCATCATCATCATCATCAAATCATCATCATCAATCATCATCATCATCATCATCATCATCATCTTTAGAAAACCACAGTGACGGGTTTAAACTCTAACTTTTCTTTTTCAGACCAATGCATGGATATTAAATTGAAAGGAGAAAGACGTAACAACTTTTGTAAATCAAAAACATCAAGACCAGTGCACTTAGACACTAAGACGTGTGATTTTCCAGAGAATAAGAGTTCATTCATTAAGACAGACACAATTAGATTACATGAACAAAGATATCTAAAGGTCATCTCATTACAAGCAATTCATTTTATGCGGGAACATTCGCAGCTTTGTACTTAAAGATCTAGCAAACGTAAGTGAACTAAAAGCTAGGTAACTGTTGCTATCGAACTAGCTTACGTTAGCCAGCTATCTAACAAGCTAGCTAGCGAATGTTAGTTATTTATTTTACAAGCTATAAACTGTCAAATGTGTGAAGTATTTAGATAGTAAACTAACTTAGCTAATTATCCAACAAGCTAGCTATTGGAGGTTAGTTAACTACTTAAACAACTAGTTGACGTTTACAATCTAATTAATTAAATGTGAGCTACTTATTTCCCAAGCTAGCTGGCAGCGCTACGTACGTTAGCTATTTACTTTCTCACAGCTCCAAACATCACCGTAAATTCCAAAGTATGCGCATCTGGATAAAATAATGATATATTATTCATCTAAATGGTTAGTTTCTCAACTGAGAGAGTATAATACCTTAATAAAAGTTCATTTTTTAGTGTCAGGATGGAACCCTTGTATTTTTCTCTGCAAACAGAATCTACCTACGGGTACAAATAAATAACCTGAACCTGATTCAAAAGCTTAAAATCAGTTTATTTGGCCAGCAAAGGTTGAGAAAGCTGGCGACGTTATGCAAAAATAAACCGCACATACAATCTAAACAGAAGTACCAACACAACATAGGACAATGTGGAAGCACCATAAGGTGAATTCATTACACTTTTTTAAAATGTTAAAGTATAAAATGTCCTTTGTTCATGTTAAATGCAGGAACCAGGGTTAATACTCTGTTGATTAGGGACAAAAAGGCCACATAAAGAACATTCATTCCTGCTAAGTGCTCGACCTCCGCCCCATCGAACACCTCTGGGAAGAGCAGAAGGCCAACAGTGTTCTGATTGAACGGATTCATCACTGGAAAACACACCTCAGCTTTGTAAAAGTCCCCTCTTGTTTGGAATAAAGAAGTGTGTGTGTGTGTGTGTGTGTGTGTGTGTGTGTGTGTGTGTGTGTGTGTGTGTGTGTGTGTGAGGATAATTGGTGCTGATTACTGCTGTGTTTACAGACAGAGCGAGGGGACAAGCATCTATTCATGGCACACAACAGGAGACCATTCTGCAGTGAACAAACCACTGTTTTCTAATCCCTACCTGTGTAACACACACACACACACACTCCACACACACACACACACACACACACACACACGCACGGGCCATGTCGACGCAATCTTTCAGTAGTAAAAGCCATAATTCAGCCATGCTTGTCGCTGTTTTTGTGTCCATTTATTTAGTGTTGCACATATCCACACGCACACTGTTTGGGAGAGGAGTGATTTGTATTTATTGTCCTTTTAACTCCTTTTGATATTTCTGTCCTGTCTTCGTCATTTTCACACTAAACGTAATTGTTCAGTGAACCCCGAAGCCCAAACGGTTGTTGCTTGTCGCTGTTTTTGAGCCCATTTCTGATGCATTTAGCGAGCTAGCTTCTTTAGTTACATTTACTTTTTCACCTATATCTGTGAAAATGTAAGAAAAAGTCAGCAGGGGCGCTGCAAGAAGCCACACATTGTCTTTTAGGTGTTGCAATCTGTGTGGAGGATTGATTAAGTCGCCTGAGTCAAAGAGAGAAAAGTCCAAGTGGAGCTTCTTCAATGTGAATATTTTGTGTTTTGTTACTCCTCCCCCTTGGGCTGTTGTTAAGAAGATATGTTTATGTACAAGATGTCGGCTCACTTTGCAGCACACACACTCACACACACACACACACACACACACACACACACACACACACACACACACACACACACACACACACACACACACACACACACACACAATGCCCTGCTCACATCCAGAGTGATTAAGTCATTTCCCCCGACTCTCCTTGTGTGTAAGTGTGGCTGAATCAAAACAGAAGTGTGCAACCGCATCCTCAGAGAATGTGTGGGTGTGTGTGTGTGTGTGTGTGTGTGTGTGCGGGCGTGTGTGTGTGTGTCAAATGAAAACAGAAGCACAGTCACCATCAATTGAATAAACTTATTTTGCATAAAATACATTATGTTGGATCAGAACTGCAACAACATTACTTTCAAATTAGATAGTTTTCAAGAGGAAGGACTCTTAATTTAAAAAATGATTTCTGCTTCAAAACAGTGACAGCGATGGATCGAGAAACACCTTTGCTTCTGCAATACAGAACAACGACTACGGCCAGACGCATAACTCACATAATGCTTATTAAGGGGGGTGAACAAATATGAAATCTACTAAAACATTACCATGAATATCAGTCTAATGAAGTCGAGGGGCAAGACATGTAAAATAATATAAAATAATAGCTCTTCCAAAACAGTTACAGAAACGTCAGTCGACCAATATGTTCAAAAACATAAATCAGGAGATAAAATCCTCTATTTCAGGCGATATGAAGAACAACGGGCGGGTGCCAGTTTCCCTGCACTCTCAGCGGTCCAGGAGTGAATACACTCCTGGTACATCGCAGATTCATGACAGACATGCATCAGAATTGGCGGGAGGGCGTTGTTTGGGTTGGTTAATCTGGTTAGAAGCTGCAGGCGGTTCGTGTGGAGCCAGAGAGGACGGACGGCTTTACAACAGATTCACAGAGGAGGAAGACGAGGAGGAGGTGTTAACAAGAGAGGGCAGCATGATTACGTCTCGTTAACACATCCCAAAGTCCTCCGGAGAAAGACTTAATTAAAGCCGTTCATCAGGAGGAGTGAAGTCATCAGCCTGATCAATCACCTCTCTCTTTCATCACCAAGACCACGAGGCCTTAATAATGAAGGGCCAATACAGTAATGTCAACATACTTAGTGTGAAGTGAAAGTACTGCTTAAGTAATCTCAAATTGTGTTATCAGTCAAATTAGAGAGGCCTCCAAAACAGAATGTATCATTGTGTTACCCCAAGGTAATTTGTGAAACCAAGCCATACTCATTCTGCAGGAAAATGATCTCCATTTGACATACTTATTTGGGTGTGTGTGTGTGTGTGTGTGTGTGTGTGTGTGTGTGTGGGGTGTGTGTGTGTGTGTTTATTTAACGGTGAACCTCCTGCTCCGCAGTCTGCGCGGGAATGAGAGCTTCCTTTGTGTCGTGTGTGCGGGTCGCAGGCTAACAACACACACTCTTTGCTTCACCCACTTCTTCCTGTGTGTTCTCGGGGGACCATCGGACAGGCGTCTGAAACATGTATCCCAGCATGCATTGGGCTCAAACTGTGCGTTAATGACGACTAGCTAAAGGTGGCTAATGTTGGGCGTGACGAAGTTGAAAACACAATTTACGACAAAACCGTTGACTTCCAGACCAGGGGACAGGAAGTGATCACATGCTGACTCAATATCCAGATTTAGGATTAGACAATCACAACAGAGCCGGCCAGCTGACCAATCAGAGCAGACTGGGCTCTGGTTTCAGACAGAGGGGGGAAAGAGGTGCTGCAGGCAGTATGAGAGAAATAAAGAGCTTTTTGACAGTAAAGCATGGAGACATGTCCCAGGAGAGACACGACAGGCCCCTTTGACCAACTGAACATTCACATCAACGTTGAACATCGTAATCGTTCTTCCTAGGGGTTGTAACTTTAAGACTATATAAAAATACATATATAAATATATTATATCATAAAATAATGTATTATATTACATCATTGCCTCTGCATTGGATTATCATCGCAGAGGGTAATAACTTCATAATTAACTACGTCTGAAAGCAGAAGTCTAGGGCAAGTCTCTTCAGTGCGTATGTCCCAAAATGATTTAAAAAGAAAAGCCAAATTCTGGAGAAAAAATAAATAGAAGTGACATTTTGAAATAAAAATCTAATTCTGAGAAAAAATGCATATTTTGAAGAAAAAAAAGGCAAATTCTGGGAAAAAAAGTCATATTTGAGATGCATTGTGGGACATGTAGTTTATGGGCAACGTGCTTCTGTAGCATGTAACCGTATAATAATCATATTATATTCTTTGCAAGCTCTTGTGGGGCCACAGAAAATGAAGTCGCGGGCCGAATGTGGCCCCCGGGCCTTGAGTTTGAACTGTCTCTCACACACGAAACAATCCTAATACATATCCCAGACGTGTATCAGGAAGATCTTCCACTTTCGTGTCCTTTATTACCCAAACTGCCTGTTTCCTGTCTGAAGGAGTTTTCCCATCACACTCGCCACACTGCCGGATATTATCTATTATTTTAATCTAGATTATTCTCTGAGTAATTTAACGCCACTTACTCTGTGATACCACACAGATTTAATATAGGACTGATTCGGAGGCAGGGGGTTTCCAAAAGAGAGGGGACTTCAAATATATCTGGCAGCAGCAGTTAGTTACATTATGTGTTACTTAATCCGTGTTTGTCTCCAGTGCAGAAGAAGGAGGAGGACGGAGGGAAACTAGCTTCTTGTTAAACTGCTGAAAGAAAAATGATCTGTTTACATTCAGACTGCATGATCCTTCTGCTTAAAACAAATATATATCTGACAGGACATAAGAATGAACACATCATTGAGCGACAACAGGAACCTCTCCTGTGAATCCTGACATGTGTTTTTTTAGGGGATGGACTGTGAGTGTTTTCATCGCTAAACATGTGACATTTCACACAACGTCATTTTCCCGGGTAAAGTTTGTAGAACGTTTCCCGAATCAAAGGAATGTCATGGAGGTGGACAAATTAAAGAAATGGGAAAACCTCAAATGCTAACAACTGAAATGGCGGTTTAAAACCCAGATAACATGTGTTCTGTTCACATAACAACACAACTGATTTATTTGGATATTCTTCCAAAATTCAAGTTTAATAACGTGTACTTTTTATCCAATCTTGACGGATTTAACAAAGTAAAATACAAAATGAAGTGCTGTAGATATATGTCATTAAATATAGTCTGTCAATATTTGTCTTTCTTTAAAAATGTCATTTGTAAAAATGCACAGAAGCGAATTTCTCCAATTTCAGTTTTCTATAACACAAAGTTAAACTCAAAGATATATTGTTTATTTCTATTTTAAATAACATGAAGCAGCACATCTCACATGTTTAAACAAAATAGAGAAGTTTGATCTTTGTGTTTTAAACATTACAGTTAAATAGTTTATTACCTGTCCCATCAGTTTGACAAACAGTTCCTTTACTTCAAATTAAATCCATATGTCTTTCTGTTAATTATATAATAATATTTGAACCTGCAACGTATTCAGATGGAAATGAGATATTCCTTCTGGCATAAATTGTCTTTTTTCCCTTTTTTATTAAGGTATGTATATGTTCCTCATTTATTAAAGACTAATTATAAATACATTTATGAGTTTTGATTTCATGGAGGTAAAAATAAATGTTGTCGTGGAGGTAATTGAATCAAATCGGCATTATTGGCATATCAAAAACAGTATTGTCAAATCATGTTACAACAACAAAATAAATAAAGATAACACTATTCATACATTATAACAATACATGTGGCACACAGCAACATGCCAACATGTAATTAACTCACCATTCTTGTTTTTGCCACAGATCAGATGCTCGTACCCCTGCAGGACCCCCCACAGCTCCGCGTCGCTGTTCACGGTTCCCTCCAGCAGCTCCACGGTCACCGGGCAGCAGGACTTCTCTCCGCCGGGCAAAAGCTCCTCTTCTTCGGCCAAACGCACAACCCGCACAGCCCGTCCCACCACCTCCTCCGTCAAACTCTCCACACATGCTGCGAGACACACAGCCGCGTACTCATGCACACGCACCGACACACGCGTCTCCACCATCCACCTGAAGAAGCGGCCAACGGACAGCGTGAGCCCGCAGCGCGCGGACTTCCCCCTCTGGCGCGCGGGGTCCCCGGAGCTCATGCAGTGCAGAGACACCGCCTTCACCGCCGAAGAGATGCACTTGTCGGCCAGAGACCAGCTGAGCACCAGCCTCACCGCGCTCTGGACCTCCAGGCGTGTGCACCGTCTGTGGAGCTCGCTGAGCCGCTGCGCCTCGCGGGAGATCCGCACCAGAGCGCGCCGCAGCAGAGAGGAGAGCCGCTGGAGAGCCTCCTCTGTGATGGATGTAAGCGGAACTTTACGCACGACTTCCCGCAGCTCCTGCTCCGTCCACGGGTACTCCTCCACCTCGGGCAGGCGGGGACACTTGAGCAGGAGGTCCGATGCGTCCTCCGGTAATGAGCTCACCGTGTCCCAGCTACCGTCCCTGCTGCTCAGAGACCCGCGGTGCCGCTGCCAGGCTCCCCGCGGAGGAGTGCTGCTGTGCGGCGGAGACTGCCTCGACCCACCGGATGAGGACAGGCTGAGGGACGGGCTGAGGTCCCCGGTCACATAGCCCGGATCCAGGCTCAGGTCCTCCAGGCTCTTCACCAAAACACTGCTGGACATGATGTAGATGTGTTTTCCCTGGAAGAAGTTCAACTGCCCAGATCAGACAGCTGTGCCACAACTGACCACAACATGAAGAGGGGAGAGAACTGTTTTACGCACGAACCAATCACATCCAGACTCCAGAATAATAACACAGGTGAGTTTACCGACAGCGCCTCCCTGTGGCCAAACTAATGATTAGAACTGGGTAAAAAACCTTTTACATATGCTGCCCCGTTTGCTTGGAATAATGTACAGAAGGAGCTGAAACTGTCAGATTTGATCACTTTGGGGGAATTCAAGCCCATCTTGAAGGACAGAGAGCAAGAATCCATTGGTCGATGTGATTGCTCGTATATCCCATGATTGAAGTCGTTTTAAATTGTGTTTTTAATTATTGTGCCATTTAATTTGTCTTCTACGCCCACTGTATTCGTCTGCCTGTATTGTCTGTGTGTTATCTGTTGTAACTTTGTTCATGCTAACCTTCTTGGCCTGGTCGCTGTTGGAAAACAGATTTTAATCTCAATGAGATGTATTAGTTAAATAAAGGATATATATTACAACAAAAACTGAGGCTGAGTAGCTTTTACTGCTGTTTGTTATGGGTAACACAATTAAGATGAAAACATGTCATACCATTTGAAGCACACTTAATTTAAGTATAAGGATGACCTCTCCAAAAAAATGCTGTTCCTTGAGCTATTAACATCATAATCATGTATTTAAATGTAAAATCAGGAACTTGGTTTTAAAAATGAAATGAAATCCAATTGTTAACTTTTCTACTAATCCTATCAGCCACATTATAACATTGATTGATTGCTGATTGATTGCTGCAGATACGTGTTCTGTTAAACCACTCATGTTTGCTTGAATATAATGTTGAGTGGTTTATTTATCCCAACTAATCCCATTTGAAACGTTGTTCCTAAGTGTTGTGTGTCAAAATCCGAACATACGAAGTAAATACATCTGTTAAATAAATGTAGTGGAGTAAAAAGTACCAAATTGTCTTCCAAAATGTTGTTGAGTATAGAAGTATAATGAAGTATAAAATGAAAATACTTGGGTGAAGTACACATTTCCAAATGTGTACTTAAATCCAGATCCAGATTAAATCAAACCGCTTTTTTCAGCACACACAGAATAAACACACACACACTCAAGAATGATAAAAGTTGTATTGTTTAAGCTCCAGGGTTTCATCACTTTCTTCAAACTCCTAACAAAAGGTGCTGTAAGTTTAAATATGCAACACATCTAAAGCCAAGAACATTCAATGTGTGTATCCTCCACATCCTGACATGAAGTGCTTACAAATGTCATCCTTCTATAACTTATTACATTTCAATTGTGAACTAGCTGCAAATTGGTTCAATGGCGGCTTCTTTGACACACATGTTTATCCCAGATGGACTTTAAATACAGTCGAAAGTCATAAAAAGCCAGAACATATTCACATAGTTAAAAAACAATGGTATTACATTTCATGACTTTTAATATTTCCAATCCAATTTGTTGTCATGTGGATGATTTCTACATTTCTACTTTTCAAGACTATGTCCCGTAGTCATGCTTAAACCTAAAACGACCACAAGATGTCGAGCTTTCACTATTTTCTAAGCACAGAGCTGAAGAAAAGAGAACACTGCTTCAGCTTCTCTACAATACTGTACACACACAATGCTAACCTGACATCCACATTCTCAAAACACAAAAAGGCTATTTTCAACCGTTAAAGGAGCTCAGCAAATATTCCAGTTCTTTAAAATCGTTTAGCAAAAGAGCGGTGCACTTACAAAGAAGATAAAACAATAAATTACTGAGCTAAAATGAAACACTAAAACTAGCTCAATAGAGTGGTGCAGGAATGAGTCCTTAGACCAAACAATTACTCAGCACGTTATCCCTTCCTGTTCCCTGGTCTGGAAGTCAATGGTTTTCGGACCATACCGAGTTTTTCAAGTACATACTACCAAAAGTTGAAATACAGTATTTCCAAATTCTAGTTTGAACGGCCATTTGGAATTCTGAAAGGGTTAGAAATGGATTCAACATCTTAAAACACTCTTAAATATTCTAAATTGGCCAAGCAGCAGCTGTTGTGAAATATTGTCCAGAGCCTATAATGCTAATCATCCCCAATGTACTGCAACCTATGCTAACTACGCAAATCGCCAGTTAGCATCTAACAGTTTCCTATTGCTTCAGTTTGACATTGCTGACAACTATCTAACATCTACGCCTACGTCATGTGACAAGTGCTGTAGTTCCTTTATAGTCCTACATTCGCTTGTTACAAATTCATGTTAATATGTGGAGATTATCCTGCTGAACAAAACGTGTACAATTCATAAACGTTGAGATTATTTTCTCCAATAAACCTAATTGGAAAAATACCATTGGCTTTTTTTTTGGAGGGAACCAGGGTGGGTGATGCTGCCTTCAGGGTCCTAGTTCAAAAATAGGACATCCCTGCACCACTCTATTGGTTTCAATGCGTACAATCATGACAGCGAGCCAGCTCACCATCTCAGAGGTTTCAGTCCAACATGAAAAGTTGCTTGTTGTCCTCGTGTTAAATTCCTCCGTTGTTGTGCATCAACAACATCAACAACGTCCACAGAAGAACTGAAGCCGATCCAAATAAGGCATCAAGACATTAGTACAAAAAAATAAAAATGTTACTCTGCTAGCATTTTACAAAGACCGACTGAGAAACACTTTTGTTCTCTCACGTTACAAAACTACAATTTTTAAAATTTTATTTGAAAGGGTGATGCCGGAGAGATGTCCGTATGCTTCGTTATAAAACTCCATCAGAGACTTTCGGGTATTTCAGAACGGGAATCATTTCCAAGTGTCTGTGTAGCTGTGTCTCCTCTTCGTTATAAGATGTTTAGAGAAGTTGGCACACGTTATCAAAATGCAAATAAAATAATAGTGAGAGGTGTGATTTAAAAAGGTTCAATTGTGAAATTAGAAAGACGATGTTAAGGTAAGTTTGTTCTGCAAAGATTCTTGGGTTTACTTTGTGTTAGTTAAGTAATTAAATACTTAATCAATTTACACTATTATCAATATTTTTGGAATTGAACAAATTCATCCCGTTGGCACTTGGAAATAAATATAATACTGCAAAATAAATAAGATTCAGGATTTTGGAGGGAATGATTATTTCCCTTCTTAATAGCCTCTACTAAAATGGTCATGGTGGGATTTATCTTGTATGGATTTGGGCCAAACAAATATTAATTTCTTAAGACTGGAGTAGTTTCCGCAGCACCATAACACACTGATTACAGGGAGGCATGTGGCGCAGTGGGTAGTGCGTTGGTGTTCGGATCAAGGGAGTCCAGTTCCACTACAGTCACGACCCGTCCACACGGCGGCGTGCGTAGAAGCTTCAACGCTTCTGCCCGTTCTCTTCGAATGGGGTGACGTCACGCCGAACTGCATTGTGGGAGCGTCGTTGCTCGCTGCAAAGGTTGAGCAATGTTCAACTGTTGAAGCATCGACGGAGGCGTCAGCCAATCGAATCATATGCCAGTGCAAGCTCTCGCGAATCAAACCGCGTGCTTGTGTGTCCGGGCGGGAGATTCATGTGATTGGTTGTTGGTCGAGTTTCAGACACGCCCACCGGAAAGCTTCAACGCACGCCGCTGTGTGGACGGGCCGTCAGCATGTCGTTGTGTCCCTGAGACACTTCACCAAAATGGCTCCTGTGGGGATTGTCCTCAGTATTGAGAATGGAAGTCGCTTTGGATAAAAGCGTCTAACAAGTAAGATGTACTGTAATGACTCAAATCAGAGTATTCTGTCTTTAACAAGAGTTGCGCCTGCTCGCTCTAATTGACTCTTATTTACATTTTGATGAGATATATGATTGGTTTCACTAGGGTCAGTATTTCATCTACATAAAGTTGGAAGACACAATGGCCACATTTCAATCCCAATTATATCAAGCGCCAAAAAACACCAACATCCTACACTTCCCATAATGCAACACAACAGAATTACTCATAGTCCCTCCCTTCCTGGATAACATCCAACATATTTTGGACTTCCCACCCTCAGGTTGCAGATTTACTCGTGAAGATTTAAACGAATAGGATATGATAAGCAACATTTGACAAACTGTCAGTATTATATATTATATTAAACATACTTTAATACTTTATGGAGGAAATATTCTTCGTCATAACGTTTTTTAGAAAGTTAGTTGTTTACCTTGTCTCTAAAAAGATAACCAAAATGATTATTGTTCCAGAAACTGATGACACATTTTTAAGTGATTATTGCTAGATAATATTTCTATAGTTCTTCGCCAAAATTCCCATCCACCAAAGTGCTTAATCTGCACCTTTACAGAACATTTAAATATCGAATAAATCGCTGCGACTTTCAAGGAATATTCAGAGCCTTCATTTCCTCGGATGCTTCCCAGGAAAATCGACAAATCATATCATCAAAAAATAATTACTGGTCCTGAAACTGATGACATATTTTAAGCGATTATTGCTTCACATTGATAATCTGACAATACTTCTCACCGACATATTAAACCTCCAAAGTGCCTGAATCTGCAGGCTATTTCACGGAGCTGATGCTTTCAATCACCGATCATTTCAGATCGAATGAAATATCCGCAGCCTAAGTTTCTTCCAATGCTTCCTCGGGAAACTGGGAAATATATAACAAAAATGATTGCTTGTCCTGAAAACATGACATATTTTAAGCATATTATTGCTCCACAATGATAATCTGACTATACGTCTGTAGTTCTACATCAACATTAAGTATGTAAACCAAACCGGAACATTTAACGGGGCCGCTTCGTGATCAGAGCTGATTTCATGAAACGTCTTCCGCCTGAGTTTTCTCTGACGCTTCCTTTGAGTCCTGGTTCTGGTTCCTGTTGCCGGGAAGATTGGAGGCCTGCTCCAGCAGCTGCTCCAGGTACCGGTCCTCCGCCCTCTCCTCCTCCGCAGACAGACTCTGCGGGGGGCCAAGGGGCATCACAGGGGGCCGAGAGGGTCCGCGGGATCCTGCAGGAGCGAGGGGCCGCGAGAGAGGGGTCGTCTGTGGGGGAAGGGGAGCGTTGATCTGTGTTTTTATCTGGGGTTTCCTCCGGGGGCCGGTAAGGCGGAGGGCCCGTCAGCGGGGAGCCGTCGGGGGGGAGCTGGCTGTGGATGATGACCCTGGACTCCTCCTCCTGCTCAGGGTCCAGGTCCCGGGGGTCCTTGGAGGGGCTCTGGTCAGGGGAGTCGATGATGTTCAGGCTGAGGCCGGCTGCGGAGGTCTTCCCTCTGGGGGGGGGCAGCTCGAGACCCAGAGGCAGACGGGGACGCTCCTCTGGCTTTCCTGAAAAACAAAACCGGTGCATTTAAGTCAGTGTTTCTCCAACTTCTTGTGTCAGGAAAATCCTCATCATGTGCATTACACAGCTGTGTCCTACAGCGCCCTCTGAGGTTTCTCAGTGTCACTACACGACACAACAGTTTAGTGTTTCCGCCGGTCATGCCGACGTCAAAGCATTTTGTTGTCGTTGTCATAACAATTGTTCCTCCAGAGGCCTGTACTACGAAGCCGGTTCAACCTAACCTGGATATGTTTGAGTTAGCCGGTTGGCCTAATCCAAAACATACGCGCTCTCGCTAAACGGTCCTACGACGCGGGTTATCAAGTGGATCGCTCAAGCCAGCCGTGTCCTATCTAGTTAGGTGCGCGTTCACATGAAAGGGGTGGTATCTGGAGCATTCGACCAATCACAAACATGGAGAAGCGCACTGACAGCGCAGCGTCATACTTCCTGAATGAAAAGTGAACTATAATATTAGACATATGAAGAAGTTAAACTTTAAACATCCATGACTTAAACACTTGATCAGGATAAAAGCCTCAGAGCTGCACCTGCAAGGTGAATACAGCTGGAACAGAACAAGTGTTTGAATGCGTACATTAACAGGTTTATGATATCACTGCTAAAACACGATCTGACTTCAATTACATTTGTCTCGAGTGTTTCGTCAACTTAATGTGTTGCTTAAAATAATACTTCTGCATACAGTCTGTGACGCTGTGAGTGTTGCACGGCCAGATACGGCTCAGCTGACTCAGATCAGGAGATATGTGATACATTATGAAGTGATATGCCGCGGACTGTACTTAATGTACTCTGATCCGGTTACTTATGTTGTGGCCGATATTTCAGTAAGCTTTCTTAACGCTAATGTTATAACAGTCAGATTGCTCTGAAGATGGAGGTGATATTCTATTCATGTTCACGTTCACACAGTCGGTGATTTTTGCCGGCCGTCTTTCGTGCGACGGCAGTTTTTCTGTAATTCCTTTCTCCTGTAATATGACTTGATCGCTTTAAACTCCGCACACTGAGCTCTGATTGGTCAGCAGGCGGTGCTTTCACTGAGTTGAGCTCTTAGCCTGCAACCTAACCTGGTCCCGACCAGGTTAGCTGCTTAGCATAAGTTACCATGGAGATCTACCCCGCTAAAAAGAGAACCAGCAAAAGCCGGAGTTTTCCCTGAAGTTAGCCGGCTAAGCGAAAATCCTGCTTCGTAGTATACCCCCCAGGTCTCTCGCGCCCCCCACTTTGAGAAACACTGATTTAAGTTATTGTTGTTGATTATAATTGACTCAACCCATAAAGGGAAACAACTAGATTCCCCCAAGCATTTAATTAGCATATTAAACATATTTTGTATATAAAATATATTTTTTGTTCTATTTTTACAAAAACACCCGTGATATTTCAAAACAACTGCGAACTGGGTTCCAATACTGAAAGCAGATGGTTAAGATATTTAATTATGTGAAGCATAATGTAATATTATAATATTAATATATTATATATGTTTGTATAAGGTAGAGATGTTGTCCTCTGAAAAGGTAAAGAAGTCATTACTTTTAAAAATATCCTCAAATAATTATGTTTTTATTTTTATCTATGAGTGTGTATTTAGGTTTAAGCCATGCAACACACTCAGGGACTTTCAGAGAGTGTGTAGGAGTGTGAAGGTGTGTGTGGGTGTGTGAAGGTGTGTGTAGGTGTGTATAGATGTACCTGGAGGAGGAAGGTCAAGCTTCCTCTTCCTCAGCTCCATCATGGAGCTCTGCAGCTGCTCGATGACCTCGTCGTCGCTGAAGTAAAACGTCTGAGCGATTCTCTCCTGCAGAAACTCTCTGAGCTCCTCCAGAGACATCTTCAACATGCGCCCTGCACACACCACACACACACCACACCACACACACACACACACACACACACACACACACACACACACCACACACACACACACACACACACACACACACACACACCACACACACACACACACCACACACCACACACACACACACACACACACACACACACCACACACACACACACACACACACACACACACACACACACACACACACACACAGATGATTATTGAAATCAAAATGATGACTTTTCTTTTTGATATAGAAATAATGTTTGTAGGGTTTCTTTAATTCAATGGATGATTACGAAAGCTCCAGTCCTTACTCTTGTGTATCTTCAGGATGGTGTAAGACATGGCGGTGAGCAGCCTCTCTCCCTCCAGGATGAAAATGTCCCAGAGACGAAGAGTCAGCGTGAACGGCGTCTGCAGGAAACACAACAGATCACACACCAACAGACGGAGGAGCAGCTTCTATCCGAGAGCTCGTTTATCACTCCCTCCCCTGTCCAACTAGGAGAGGAGCTAAGGACCCTAGGAGGTGAGGTACCCCTACCCGAGGTAGAACAAAGCACAACCATGCTTTTTCATTACTTTAATATGTCTAGTTTATGAAACGGATCGTTGTATACAAATATGTTGTGGTGTGGGGAGAGGTGGAGTAAAAAATACTTTGTTACTGTACTTAAGTACTTTTTTGACCTGTACTTTCTACTTCTCACATGTTGAACTCAAATACCTGTACTTTCTACTTCTTACATGTTGAACACAAATACCTGTACTTTCTACTTCTTACATGTTGAACTCAAATACCTGTACTTTCTACTTCTTACATGTTGAACACAAATACCTGTACTTTCTACTTCTTACATGTTGAACACAAATACCTGTACTTTCTACTTCTTACATGTTGAACTCAAATACCTGTACTTTCTACTTCTTACATGTTGAACCAAATACCTGTACTTTCTACTTCTTACATGTTGAACACAAATACCTGTACTTTCTACTTCTTACATGTTGAACTCAAATACCTGTACTTTCTACTTCTTACATGTTGAACACAAATACCTGTACTTTCTACTTCTTACATGTTGAACTCAAATACCTGTACTTTCTACTTCTTACATGTTGAACCCAAATACCTGTACTTTCTACTTCTTACATGTTGAACACAAATACCTGTACTTTCTACTTCTTACATGTTGAACACAAATACCTGTACTTTCTACTTCTTACATGTTGAACTCAAATACCTGTACTTTCTACTTCTTACATGTTGAACCCAAATACCTGTACTTTCTACTTCTCACATGTTGAACCCAAATACCTGTACTTTCTACTTCTTACATGTTGAACACAAATACCTGTACTTTCTACTTCTTACATGTTGAACCCAAATACCTGTACTTTCTACTTCTTACATGTTGAACACAAATACCTGTACTTTCTACTTCTTACATGTTGAACACAAATACCTGTACTTTCTACTTCTTACATGTTGAACACTAATACCTGTACTTTCTACTTCTTACATGTTGAACTCAAATACCTGTACTTTCTACTTCTTACATGTTGAACCCAAATACCTGTACTTTCTACTTCTTACATGTTGAACACAAATACCTGTACTTTCTACTTCTTACATGTTGAACCCAAATACCTGTACTTTCTACTTCTTACATGTTGAACACAAATACCTGTACTTTCTACTTCTTACATGTTGAACTCAAATACCTGTACTTTCTACTTCTCTACATGTTGAACTCAAATACCTGTACTTTCTACTTCTTACATGTTGAACTCAAATACCTGTACTTTCTACTTCTCACATGTTGAACTCAAATACCTGTACTTTCTACTTCTCTACATGTTGAACTCAAATACCTGTACTTTCTACTTCTTACATGTTGAACACTAAATACCTGTACTTTCTACTTCTTACATGTTGAACTCAAATACCTGTACTTTCTACTTCTTACATGTTGAAACCAAATACCTGTACTTTCTACTTCTTACATGTTGAACACAAATACCTGTACTTTCTACTTCTTACATGTTGAACCCAAATACCTGTACTTTCTACTTCTTACATGTTGAACACAAATACCTGTACTTTCTACTTCTTACATGTTGAACTCAAATACCTGTACTTTCTACTTCTTACATGTTGAACCCAAATACCTGTACTTTCTACTTCTTACATGTTGAACACAAATACCTGTACTTTCTACTTCTTACATGTTGAACACAAATACCTGTACTTTCTACTTCTTACATGTTGAACTCAAATACCTGTACTTTCTACTTCTTACATGTTGAACTCAAATACCTGTACTTTCTACTTCTCACATGTTGAACCCAAATACCTGTACTTTCTACTTCTTACATGTTGAACACAAATACCTGTACTTTCTACTTCTTACATGTTGAACCCAAATACCTGTACTTTCTACTTCTTACATGTTGAACACAAATACCTGTACTTTCTACTTCTTACATGTTGAACACAAATACCTGTACTTTCTACTTCTTACATGTTGAATACAAATACCTGTACTTTCTACTTCTTACATGATGAACTCAAATACCTGTACTTTCTACTTCTTACATGTTGAACCCAAATACCTGTACTTTCTACTTCTTACATGTTGAACACAAATACCTGTACTTTCTACTTCTTACATGTTGAACACAAATACCTGTACTTTCTACTTCTTACATGTTGAACTCAAATACCTGTACTTTCTACTTCTCTATGTTGAACTCAAATACCTGTACTTTCTACTTCTTACATGTTGAACTCAAATACCTGTACTTTCTACTTCTCACATGTTGAACTCAAATACCTGTACTTTCTACTTCTCTCATGTTGAACTCAAATACCTTTACTTTCTACTTCTTACATGTTGAACTCAAATACCTGAACTTTCTACTTCTTACATGTTGAACTCAAATACCTGTACTTTCTACTTCTCACATGTTGAACTCAAATACCTGTACTTTCTACTTCTTACATGTTGAACTCAAATACCTGTACTTTCTACTTCTTACATGTTGAACACAAATACCTGTACTTTCTACTTCTTACATGTTGAACCCAAATACCTGTACTTTCTACTTCTTACATGTTGAACACAAATACCTGTACTTTCTACTTCTTACATGTTGAACTCAAATACCTGTACTTTCTACTTCTTACATGTTGAACCCAAATACCTGTACTTTCTACTTCTTACATGTTGAACACAAATACCTGTACTTTCTACTTCTTACATGTTGAACTCAAATACCTGTACTTTCTACTTCTTACATGTTGAACCCAAATACCTGTACTTTCTACTTCTTACATGTTGAACACAAATACCTGTACTTTCTACTTCTTACATGTTGAACCCAAATACCTGTACTTTCTACTTCTTACATGTTGAACACAAATACCTGTACTTTCTACTTCTTACATGTTGAACTCAAATACCTGTACTTTCTACTTCTCTTATGTTGAACTCAAATACCTGTACTTTCTACTTCTTACATGTTGAACTCAAATACCTGAACTTTCTACTTCTCACATGTTGAACTCAAATACCTGTACTTTCTACTTCTCTCATGTTGAACTCAAATACCTGTACTTTCTACTTCTTACATGTTGAACTCAAATACCTGTACTTTCTACTTCTTACATGTTGAACTCAAATACCTGTACTTTCTACTTCTCACATGTTGAACTCAAATACCTGTACTTTCTACTTCTTACATGTTGAACTCAAATACCTGTACTTTCTACTTCTTACATGTTGAACACAAATACCTGTACTTTCTACTTCTTACATGTTGAACACAAATACCTGTACTTTCTACTTCTTACATGTTGAATCCAAATACCTGTACTTTCTACTTCTTACATGTTGAACACAAATACCTGTACTTTCTACTTCTTACATGTTGAACACAAATACCTGTACTTTCTACTTCTTACATGTTGAACACAAATACCTGTACTTTCTACTTCTTACATGTTGAACTCAAATACCTGTACTTTCTACTTCTTACATGTTGAACCCAAATACCTGTACTTTCTACTTCTTACATGTTGAACACAAATACCTGTACTTTCTACTTCTTACATGTTGAACACAAATACCTGTACTTTCTACTTCTTACATGTTGAACTCAAATACCTGTACTTTCTACTTCTTACATGTTGAACACAAATACCTGTACTTTCTACTTCTCTACATGTTGAACTGAAATACCTGTACTTTCTACTTCTTACATGTTGAACACTAATACCTATACTTTCTACTTCTTACATGTTGAACACAAATACCTGTACTTTCTACTTCTCACATGTTGAACACTAATACCTGTACTTTCTACTTCTTACATGTTGAACTCAAATACCTGTACTTTCTACTTCTTACATGTTGAACCCAAATACCTGTACTTCCTACTTCTTACATGTTGAACACAAATACCTGTACTTTCTACTTCTTACATGTTGAACTCAAATACCTGTACTTTCTACTTCTTACATGTTGAACCCAAATACCTGTACTTTCTACTTCTTACATGTTGAACCCAAATACCTGTACATTCTACTTCTTACATGTTGAACCCAAATACCTGTACTTTCTACTTCTTACATGTTGAACTCAAATACCTGTACTTTCTACTTCTTACATGTTGAACTCAAATACCTGTACTTTCTACTTCTTACATGTTGAACCCAAATACCTGTACTTTCTACTTCTTACATGTTGAACCCAAATACCTGTACTTTCTACTTCTTACATGTTGAACTCAAATACCTGTACTTTCTACTTCTCTCATTTCCCAAACAGCTGGTTCCTTTAGTCTGAATGTGTGTCTGGTGCGTGGTCATTATTCTTTAGAGTCATTGCGTGCCTATTGGTTGGAACACGATCCGTGTATCCATCACTTCCTGGTCTTCTCTAAAGAAGAGGGACCAATGGAAACGTTGTCATGTTGCCGTTGGTCAGCATGGAAACATTCATTAGCTAACAATGACATTATTGTTCTATTAATATAAAGGGAGGTCAGGTACTCTTTAAAGCAGCTGCTAGCTATGGGTACTTTTTATTGAAGTACACTTCAAAGCCTCTTTACTTTCACTTGAGTAAAGAAGTTTAGTCAGTACTTCTACTTTCACCAGAGTATTTTTAAACACGAGTATCTGTACTTCTACTTGAGTAAAGGAAGTGTGTACTTTTGCCTTCTCTCTCTATATCACTGCCACTTCATTCCCTGTCTTTACCTCAGAGTTTCACATCTGCCTCTTTCTGCCCGTGTCCAGAGTCAGGAGGTTTGTTGGTTTGCTCTCAGACCTCAGAGGCCCCGGGCCCCTCGCAGTAAAGTGCTGACAGCGGCTAAAGCTGCCAAACCACCACCGCAGGATTGTGGGTAAGCATGGAGGAGACTAATAGCAGTTCAACTTCACAGCTCTTAATGCTCTCTTATAAAGTCCCAGAGCTCAAATATCACCGTTTCTGCTGAAACCCTGAAAAGTTATCTTTATAAAAAGACAATTCTGTTTTGGTAATAACTTGCTGTTGTAAAGAAGTGATGTTTTCCGTCGATAAAGTTTGACTTACTGTGTAATGTTGACCATTTAGTTAGGTGATATCCACATTAAAATGACTCCACGGATTTGATTTGGCTAGATTCACAGCGTATAGTATGAGAGTCATTCAAAATAAGATATTTAAGGACAGTTTCACACTTTCCTTTTTTTCTATTCATACACAGAATTCACACACATAGCGGTCTTTACAAACACCTTTAAAGTAACGTTTTTATATACTAATAATTGTATATTTCCGTATAGGATGTTTATGTATTTACTTGGTTTATAATAATTGGGATTATTTATTTATTTGTTTTACTAATATCAATGTGAGAATGAATGGGGGAAAAAAAGTTAAATAGTTGTTTTCATGTGTATTTGTCTGTCCTTAAATATACCAATAATACATAAATTGGAAATGTACTTTTCTTTAGGTTTCCTCCCAAAAGATTCATTGAAACACAAATGTAATGTAAAGGACACTCTTAATCTGATAAAAAGATCAGACGCTGTCCCGTGAATTATGAATTGTTATCTTTGCAAAGATATGATATCTGTCCAAATGTGACTTTACATTTAACTGGTGTAGAAGCCAATTAACGCTGTGGGTTTTTGTATTGCTTTTTTTTAATTAATTCTACCGTGTTGTGTAATGTTTATTTATACTGTTCATGCTCACTACTTGTAGCACTTCGGGATTTGAAATCAAATATGAAGTGCTTTATAAATGGAACCCATTATTATTATTATTATGGGTATAAAGGTAGGAAACGACGTTTGTGGTTAGAGCTTCCGCCGGAAGGCCATACCGTTTTTGACCACACACGGAGAACACACACGGAGAACACACACAGAGGGTGTTTCTCAATCGCGAGTACGCTTGCTTGGTAGCACATGTCTTCCGAGTCACTTCCTTCAGAAGGGAGGCAAGAATCCTTCCTGGCATTCGGAAAACGAAGAGTGGAACAGGCTAGCAAGTGTGCAGGTGTGTGTCACATGAGAGGCCCCGCCTTACATTTTCCGCCACACAGGTTTGGGGAAATTGGTCCATGCGCAAAGCATTGTGGGGATTTTAAGGACGCGAAGTCTACCCATGTGCAGCCTCGACATTTCCCCCAAACCAAGGACGTGGCCTCGGTGGAATTCCAAGTATGCTGGACATTGGAACGGTCCTGCTGCGCCACTTGATGACGTAGCATCCTTGAAATGTTGGCTTGGAAGCCAGTTTCCTCGAGATTGAGAAACGGCCGGGGTGTTTCTCAATGTCGAGGAAGGATGCTCCAGAGCCACTATTTCATGGATGCTACGTCATCGAGTGCCGCCGAAGGACTGTTCCAATGTCCAGGATGCTTGGAATTCTACCGAGGCCGGCGTCCTTCGTTGCGGGAAATGTCGAGGCTGCACATGTGTATCCTCCGCGGTCTTAAAATCCCCACAATGCTTTGCGCACGGACCAATTTCCCCAATCTTTGGTGGAAGTCGTGCTCCATTTAAGGCGGGGCCTCGCATATGACGCACACCTGTTAGCCTGTTCCACCATTCTTCGATTTCCGAGGCGGATTCTTGCCTCGCTTCTGAAGGACCTGACTCGGAGGGACTTGTCCTACCAAGGAAGCGTCCTCGACATTGAGAAACACCCACGGAGAAGACACACAACGAAGCAAGTTCAATGGACACCAGTGAAAAGGAAATACATGGACTGGATTTAACTGGAAACTTTGCATCAGACTTTTATTCTACTGGCAAACTTTGTGTGCCTCCATTACGCCAACATAGCGGATCCTCAGAGGCTTAAAGCGTTGGCTTAGCCTCCACAACTACAGTACAATAATTGAGTTTCTGACCCTGTCGATGAAGCACTGCAGGAACCACTTTGTGCTGTAGATCCCCGCAGACATCTGCTCCCTGTCCTGCAGACGGAGAGAGAATCACATTCATATCACAACCCCAACACCAAGGCCACACACTCAACGAGTGCTTTCTCAAATGTGGCTGCATCAATACAACGTGATGGATTGACACATCTGACATCTTGTCGCAGTGTCTTCTATGTTTTTGTGTCAGTGAGATCTCACCAGATGTTTCTTCAGCTTGGGGAGGAGTTTGGAAATGACCTGATCGTGATGAGTCTGAAACCGCTGCAGTTTGGGGAAACCCGGGACAAAAAACCCTGAAGACGAAAGAGAGGAGAGAGGCCTTTCTTGGTCACGCTTCAGATTCAAACACCGTCAAGCATTTCAGGAATATTGATGAAAACATCTTTACATGTTCATTCTGAATACCGTTAGTATATTGGTTTTAGAACAATTAACATGCTTTTTAAAAATATGCTTTAAAGGAATTATATATACTATATTTTTAAGTCAACAAAAACGATACAAAAATAACCGCTTACTTTAACTTCTTATATTTATACGAGTATCAATTACATTTTTCTAATTTATGTTTTAATGTTTGTTATTCTTAAATGGAGCGACTATCACAAAACCCAATGTCCTCCGCTGGGATATATAAAGTATTCTAATTCTGAATAAGATCAAAATAATAAACTCAAAGTCATGTCACAGTTTCTTTAGAGTGAAATAAGTCCAACATGTATTTCCTTTTTCTGAGCATTTCACCTTAAAACAGATGCATGAGTCAGATCGCATGTTCCTGTGAAGCTTGCTGCTGTTTCTCACATACACAGTGTGAGTGTGTGTGTGTGTGTGTGTGTGTGTGTTCTCACCGTGCATGCCGTGTGTGTGGTGTGTCAGCAGCTGCGACAGCGCCCAGAAGGCGTCCTCCTCGTTCAGGAACATCAGCAGCAGAGCGGCGATCTGACTCATCCCCTGACAGTAGCTCACCTCCTGCAGGACACAAATAAACAACAACAACAACAAGAGGGGGTCAGCCGAGGAAATATCCAATGTAGAAAGCTTTACATTTCCTTTTTTGTCAGCGAACAACTCAAAGATATTCTCAATTATATGATATCACAAGGAGAAAAGCAGAACATCTACATTTGGGTGCATTTTGTGAAATCCCTGAATGAAAAAACACGATTAAATGTTTATCACAAAACGTTACGACTAATCGATAAATCCACTAACCGTGGCTTTAATAAAACAACAGCTAACAACATTATTTAGTTTCAAGAGCAAAGCATTTCAAAATATGTGCACATTGTTAGAGAACAGAAAACATAAGTTACGTTTCACTTGTAGCGCTTGTTGAGCTCTGAAGCAGTCATCATGATAATAATAAATATCAGAGGCTCTTTCTCTTAAAGTCCTTTAATGGCTGAATATAAACGAGACGTGTATTAAAACAAAAAGTGGATTATCCTGCATGCTGTGCAGATCCTTGCCAGAGTAGACTAAGATGATGCTAACGTTAGCGACACACAGGATGGGCTGTTGTGTTTGATTAACTAGCATTACCTTAGTCTAAAAGCACTACCATTTCAAGCTTTGAAGTCGATACGATACGATATTACTTTATTTGTCAGATCAAGTCTGAAATGTGACTTGCGTCACAGCAGCTCCATGTCCAACATCAACAGACAAGTATCCAGACACAATACATGAAACACAAACAACACACATGTAACATGACGGCTCGATCACTGAGAGAAAACCTACTCAAAGAGCCTTCAGCGTGCATTTGATCTGATTCAGCTCTGTGTTTACTGTGAGGACTGACTGGAGCACAAAGGATGCTTCAAAGGATGCTTCAGTCTGACTTTGGATACATGAAGTTACTTACTGTGTTGTAGACGGAGTATGCAGAGAGGACGCTGAAGAGAGCCTGCTGCCTGCACACAGGAACAAGAGGAAGTTAAAGAACCTTTGTGAATGATGTGACTAAACTGTTTTCTATATATAGCCACTAAGTCGGCCGTAAGAGGCGTTACCTTCAATGAGAGACATTTTTAAACATACATATTATTGTTAAAGATGTTAATGGCGAACCCAGAAAGGGAAATACAGATAATAGGATCCAAATAAACAAATAAACATGGTGAGACTCCTACAGATGTAGCACTCCAGATCAGACTCAAATGGGTGTGTCCCAGTCAAAGGCCCAGCGGATCCCAGTGGCTGGGGGTGTTGCCAAATTGCTAGAGGGCGTTGCCCAATTTCCCCATTTGTTCAATTACAGGATTTAACCATGAGATGGCGCTTAATTCACAAAATACACAAAGACAACTGGGTGTTGGAGAAACATCAATATTTTAGATCAAATAAAGTATATAGTTTGCTTTATGCAGTATATTTCCTGTAATATTGTGCAGTAGATTGAAGTAAATCAACTTATACATTAAGATAAGATAAGATGGACCTTTATTAATCCCGTGGGGAAATTCAGTAGTTCAAACAGCAACAGGGTGAGAGTGAAAAACAGGACAGCACAGATTCACACAGATTAATAAAATCAAAAATAAGATGAGCGATAAAAATAATAATAATGAGAAACTATGAAATAAGAAATGAATAAAACTAAAATGTAATTATCATATCATATATTATAATGTATTGTATTATTAAGTAATATCATACATTAACCCCATTATAGCAGATGCCACATTGAATGGATGAACACATGTATGCATCAATAATAATCTGTAAGATAAGAAGGAAATAAAACGAACAAATGTATTTTTTACAGATGAAATATAATTTAAAGAAGACAAAAACAAATCTAAAATATAATAAATATAAAGAAAACAGACAAAACTGAACACAAATGTAAGGTCTCCTATTATACTCTTTTTCAACAATATGATTGGTTTAAGAAGAACACAATGGAGGACATTCGGGTGATAATGATATCTAAAAGACATGACCTTTGACAAACAAAGTAGAATAAAGAACAAGAATACACACAATACATCACACCAAATAGAGACGCCTTAACAGAGACCAGCTTTCCTGCAGAGCTGCTCTCTGCTTCTCATGTCTGCAGGTCCGCTGAACTCCTGGTGAATGTCTGAGTTTCAGTTTTCCACTGAGCCGGCCTGCGGTGAGTTAAACTGCCGGTGACTTCCCTGAGTGACGGATCAGGTTGCCCAACACCCCCCCCTCAAATAAAGACTCATGTTACTGCGGGGTCGCTCCACTACACATGTGCAACACGTTCTAAATCTAAACTGTGGTTAGGAGCATGATGGTGGAGGAATGTTAAGAGACATGGAAGCTGTACTTTGTTCTTCAGGGCTTTTCTGATTAAATTGTAATCTTTCAACGTGTGTTCATGTGCAATAGCAGCTGCAACGGTACGTCCACACAGCAGCTTTTCAAAAATCTTGGAAATCTTGGAGCTGGGCGTGTCTGACAGCAACGCGACCAACAACCAATCACGTGAATGTCCCGCCCCCGACATACATAGCAAAAAACCCAGGGGATTTTATGCGAGCAATATATATATATATATATATATATATATATATAAACTCCCCAAACAGGCGAAAACCCACCAGTTTCCCCCACTGTCTCTGCCACCTCCCTCCATGCCCGGTTCCTCCGGTTTGTATCCCGGTAATAGTTCTGGTCGTAAAGAACCGGGTGATTTGCTACCGTAAGTTCTCGTTTGGAATGTGAGGAAATTAACTGCGGTCTGGTTCTCCCTGCTTACACGCGGTTTGATTGGCTAGCGCTTCTACTGTCAGATTTGCATAAACGTGTTTGATTGGCTGGCGCTTCCAGCTCAGCTTCAAAAGTTGAACATTGCTCAACTTTGGAATCCTGGAAATCCTGGAAATCTTCGCTTCGCTCCCCCACAATGCAGTTCGGGGAAAAGCGAGGCAAAGTGACGTCATCCCCATTCAAAGTCAACGGGCAGAGAAGCGTTGGAAGATTCTTCTGAAGCTGCTGTGTGGACGTACCGCGATAGAGAGGTGCAGTGATGACATATTTCCTAGTGGACCCTGAAGGCAGCATATCCTATGTTCCCGGCTCAAAAAGCCGATGGGATTTTCCCGTTTCACCCATAAAGTGAGTGCTGCTCCACCTGAGAAGAAAAGGTTACAAATGCAGATTCTGACTGAAAGGTGTCGTTATCTCTGAGACCCACTTGACTCCGAAGCGATCCATGAACATCACGTGGTTTCTGAAGGTGCGGTTGATGTCCAGGTCGATCTGTTTGATCTCAGCCGAGCACAGCAGCGCCTGCGCCTTCATCTTCTGACAAGAGACAACCACAAATAATTTGATGGATTCAAATATATACCTGATCTGATTTTAATGACAGGCTTAAGCTTTCAGATAATACATCTTTTATCATTATTTTAATTATAGAATAAGCTGACGATTCTTGTCTGGTTGATTTACAAGTAACTAAAAAGCATTTTTGAAAACACTTTGTATTTTTTTCATCTCTACTTGTAAATCTATCAAATTCATTACAGATGTTATCGTTTTATTTTTATTCGTGTAACTTGTTTTTATATTTTGTAATTTTGTTATAAACTTTCAAATATTTCAGAGTTTAACATTTTTTTTTGCATTTGTGGAAAGTGTTTTAAATTAACTGATTAGATATTTACACATGTATTGTTGAACATTGTAACATTGACCCAAATGTACCTCCATAAAGTGTGTACGGTGTGTGTGTGTGTGTTAGTCTGGACCCCAGGAGGAATAGCCAATGCCAGTAGTTTAAACACAAGACTCTTGTTAGACCCATGTCCTCCATCTTCTCTGCGTTGCATGATATCTGACCTCCTCTCACACACTTCCTGCTAACATCAATAACATGATGTTATTAAAGTCCACACACACCTCGTATTTCCCCTCGTTCTCCTTCTTCTGCCGCTCCACGTCCAGCATCAGCGCCCAGGCTCGGCCTCTCAGCTGCAGCGGGACGCCTTTATACACCCGCTTCACCATCTGAGACATCGTACACACACAGAGAATCTCAAAGGAATAAACAGACGGTGTCGATATCTGAATCTGTGGAGAGTCGCAGGAAAGATTATACACCTCCTACGACCAAATCCACAGGAACAAAACACGTTTAATTTTGAAACTATTTCACTGAGCATAAAGATTAGTAGGTCTGTCTGTCTGTCTGTCTGTCTGTCTGTGTGTGTGTGGCCTAACATTACTATACTTGTGGGGACCTAAATCTGTTTACATAGTCACGTGTGGGGACTCGCCTCCCTTATGGGGACAAAATGGAGCGGAATCATTCATTTTAGGGTGAAGACTTGGTAAGGTTTAGGTTAAGGGTTAGGGTAAGGGTTAGGGTTAGGGTTAGGCATGTGTTGGTTATGGTTAAGGTTAGGATAAGTCTCCAGGAAATGCATGTAAGTCAATGTAATGTCCCCTGAAGTGATGTATACATGGCGTGTGTGTGTGTGTGTGTGTGTGTGTGTGTGTGTGTGTGTGTGTGTGTGTGTGTGTGTGTGTGTGGTTCCTCACCCTGTCACTGTTCTTGTATTTGTCCCAATTCTTCACCATCTTCAGCCACTTCTCCACCCTCTCGATCTCCAGCTGCTTCCTCTGAGATGGAGACAGGAACAGGTTTTATCACTCACCAATACTAATGCAGGTGTTATGGGTGTAACAGCTAATGTAATTATAATGTCACTTATCAGATGAACTAGGGTTAGATCAACTCAAAATAAATTAGTTTAATTGGAGGGCCGCCGTTTGCGTGACTTTCCTCCTTTTCTTCTAACGGCAAACACTTCTGTGGGTCCATTCTTTGGTGCGTCTTTGTGTTCGGAACAGAGAGAATTCAGAACGAACCCTGTTGTCAGGAAACTTGCATTTAATGATAACGGCAAAATATGTGCAACGGCAGTGAATATTTCCCCATTTTCAGTAAGGACGGGTTTTGGAAAGATAGCGTGCGAGCTAGCTGTCGAGCTAGGAAGCCGTGTTTAGCATTTTAGATGTGACTGTCAATATAGAGTGGTGCTGAGATGACGTTTAGTTGCCTCCTTTCGACACTTGTTGGACGCCTGGTTTTAAATTCACCAGTGGGGTATTTATTTACTGATGTATTTTATGTCGTAGAACAAAACGTTAAAATCTCCTCAGGCCTCTATTCAAGCTAACAACCACATTCAAAAACCACTGACTCCAGACCAGGGGACAGGAAGTGATACAATTCTGACTTATTTGGGGTTTTAGGACTCATTCCTGACACCTGATCCCCTCCTTTACCTTTTCCTCGTGCGCCGTCGGGGCCGGCAGCTCGTCTTCACTGAAACAGAGAGAGGACCGTCAGAGACTCGCAGGGAGCTGCTGTCTGCACGCGAGCAGAATACACATCTCCGACTTACTGCATGAAGCCGAAGCGGTCGATGACTTTGTAGATGCTGAAGTCGGGATCTTCCCAGGGGTCGATCTGCACCCCGCCCTGCCTGCCCTGCACACACGCACACATATACACACACACACACACACACACACACACACAAACACAGATTTACATTTACTTTAACAAATAGTAAACATTTGGGGCCATTTTTAAAGCATTTATGGAGTTGTGTTTCTGTCTCTCCTGGGACATGTCTCCATGCTTTGATGTTCAAAAAGCTCTCTATTTGTCTCATACTGCCTGCAGCACCTCTTTTCACCCTCTGTCCAAAACCAGAGCCCAGTCTGCTCTGATTGGTTAGCTGGGGCTGGCTCTGTTATGATTGGTCAACCACTTAGAGATGCCCCGTACAATGTGTTGGAGCGCTAGCCAATAGAATAGCGAGTGTTACATAGTGATGTTACTATGTTCAGGATGTAAACAAAGGAGAGGCGTTTCAGGAAGACTTTGAGATGTTAGCCTTTACAGGCCATTTACACAGAACCATATATAACCCACTACAGGAAAGGGAAACCCCCCAAAAGCACAATGTGGCCTCTCTAATTGCATTTCACACACGCTTGCAGTGACAGCGTGCACTAAAAGCTTTACACACATGTATAAGTCGCCCAGCTCTCTCCGGTCCAACCCAAACACACAGAACCCGCATGACTCAGCACGAAGTGCAGGAGTAATCTTTGTATGACGGAAAATCCATTCAGACTCCACTCCGGTCTCAGTGTTGATACAACGGAGCGGAGCTGATCCACAGAGAGGCTTCTCACTCTGCAGGAATAATAACGCTGCTGAGGGATTGGCTGACTTCCAGACAGGCAGCCAATCAGAAGCCTCCTCTCAGCGTGGAAAAGGAAGGGGGGGAGTCTGCACCGAGAGTGATGTCAGCGTCAGGAAAGTGAGACGGCTAAAAATACTTCCTCACTGAGTTGAGTGTGTGCGTGTGTGTGTGTCAGAGTGATACAGGAGGAGATCAGAGACGCTTTGATGTGTCTCTGGCGTGCTGATTTAATATTACTGAATTCAAAAGTCGGATTTAATGAATTCATTGATTTAAAAGACTTTAGAAGAAACATATTTGCATGTTTATGGAATTGATGCTCGGTTTAAAGCCTCTAAAAAGATATGCGCTAAAACCTGTATTTTGTCAATATCTTCCACGTTTTGTGAGAACACCTTAAATGCAATATTTACATTTCCCACCATTTTGTAAGCAAATAGTACTTGCATGTAAAAAGTGCAGGAATTGCATCTTCTTTTGTAAATATATATATATATATATGCATTATATATTTGCAACAATGTTAATTAACCCTTCAATGGTTTCTATATCCCGCGAGATACAACCATTTAACAGAATGTAGGTAAGCTGTATTATGGCTCAGTCTCACAGCATTAAAGTCATGACCTGTGTGTGTGTGTGTGTGTGTGTGTGTGTGTGTGTGTGTGTGTGTGTGTGTGTGTGTGTGTGTGGCAGATTTTTACCCAGAGTTCTCCTTGGGTCAACAGTGTTCTGCTCTGAGCTCTGTGCATGTGCCGAAACACAGAAGTCACGATGAGCGGGACCTCAGCCAGGGGCCGGAGGTCGCTGTCAGCTCGATGTCTGGCAGAGTGTGACAGCTCGGACTCGGATAGAGGCAGCAACAGAAAAAAACACTCCTACCCCAAAATGAGGCTATATTTAACCTTTGGCTGCACTGTCTCCATTCCCCGTGGTGAGGAATACAATATCCTTTATTGTTATTATACAGGTATGTTGGGAAAATACTGAATGTACTCTTCTAATATCAGAGTAGCACACAATAACAAAGGCCCAACGTAGCTGTGTACGAAACCGGATGTATGGTTACATAGAAAAAGCTCAAAGGAGACGTTTTTTTGAAGAGGGCGGGGTTAATAGGTTTATCTGCTAAATAATCACCAGGATAATGATTGACTGTATTGCCAGACATCTACTTGTAGTCACAGCAAAATGTATAACTTGCTACATCTCTCAGCCAAACTACTACTCAAGCAGCGTGCGTTATGCCATCATCAACATACAAACAACAAGCATTCATACTTCAATATGCAGATAAAGTGAAAGTGCAGGAATATATCAGTTTAAGTCAAATAAATTAATGTCTTCACACCAGCACCTCTCTCTACATCTACGTATGTATGATGACAATAAAGACATTCTGATTCTGAGCACATCCAGGCTTTTATTTTGAAATGAAATATAGTTTGTGTCTTTAATGAGACCTGAGCATCTAGGCTTTTATTTTGAAATGTAATACAGGTTGTGTCTTCACCTGAGCATCCAGGCTTTAATTTGAAATGTTTGATTGACTTTTGAGCATGTCATGATCTTTGCGAACATTTGCAGAGATCATCCAAGCTTTTATTTTGAAGTTTCTGAATGATGTTTAGTTTAGTTTATTTATTTATAGTGTCGATGGACAGTCCCCATCGATGAACTGTCACAAAAACAGTAAATGGAGCAGCTTTAGCGGACATGGCTAATTTCCAGCCGTTGTCCCCGGCCAGATGGTAATAGACACCCTTAAAATCACAATACATCAACAGCATTAGTTATAAGAAAATATATGAAATAAAATAAAAAGGAGGAAAGAGGATAAAAGAGAACAATAAACAACACACGTTACTATATACAGCACATGTCACATATAGCACATCACAGAAACGAAGGGCAACATCCATGATCACAACATGTAACACAACATGTAACACAACATGTAACACAACATGTAACACTCACGCCATACTCAACACAGACTAGTGTGTGCCGGTGTAGTGCTCAGTGAACTACGTTTTTAAGTGAGCTGTGAAGGTGGTATGTGTATGTATGTCTTTGATTTGAGTGGGTAGAGAGTTCCAGTTTTGTATTGCTGTGACCGAGAATGATTACTGACCAAAAGTCCTCTTCCTGAATGGGACTGATAGGTCGCCACGTGTGGAGCTTCTAGTGGTCCGTCTGGTGTTGTTACGTTGAGTAACCAATGAGCTAAGAGGCGGAGGGGCTGTATTGTGCAGGATTTAGTAAACCCGAACGATGTTCCTATACTTTATTAAATCTTCCCAACTCAGGATGTTATGCTTGTTGAGGATGGTACAGTGATGGGAGCGGTTAGGGTTTCTGGTCCAGAGCAGCTAGTTTGTTTGCCCCCAGCTTGTGAGACAGTATGTAAGATGTGACATGATCATGGCATTCACGTATACTTTGGCAGAATTCAATATCATTGTGTTTCGTATGTATTTCAAATTTGCTCGGCTAAACTTGACTCTTTGGGTCACTTTTTTGACTTGTGTTTTGAATGTTAAATTAGAGTCAATAATGATTCCAAGGTACTTAACCTGAGGCACAATGTTAATATGTTCACCTGAGATGCTTATATTTGACACAATGTTGCATTTTCTTTTTGTGAAAACATTCCAACTGTTTTGTTGACATTAAGCTGAAGACAGGAGCAGTGTAGCCAGCTAGTGATCAGCACTAAAGCTGAGGTCGGTTTATCAGCAGCCTTTTGCTTTGTGTTGGCATGCACATATATCACAGTGTCATCGGCATATAGCTGCGTTTCCACATCAGGACAGACAGATGGCAGGTCATTAATATATAGGGAAAAAATAAGTGGACCAAGTATTGAACCTTGTGGTACTCCGGTGCTTAAGTATAGAGCTGGAGAAAGTCGATTATTGACGATAACATGCTGACGCCTACCAGTGAGGTATGATTCAATCCAACTGAGTGTTAATGGAGAGCAGTTAAAAGCCGACAGTTTGGACAGAAGGACCTTATGGTTGACTGTATCAAAGGCTTTGCGTAAATCCAGAAATACTGCACCAACAACACCTCCTTTGTCAACCCTTGCTTTGACCTTTGCTATAAAAAAGCAGTTGGCTGTTTCGGTTGAATAATTTGCCCTGAAGCCAAACTGCATGGGATGAAGTTGAAATGGACTGTTGTTTAAGAAGGAGACAAGCTGTTCTGACACCCACTTCTCAGCCACCTTGGACACAACAGGTAAGATGCTAATTGGGCGGTAGTTGTTGATGTTCAGAGGGTCACCTGACTTGAAAATGGGGGTTACAATTGCAGTCTTCCATGCACTTGGGAATGTCCCATGTAATACAGATGAATTGATGATTTGGGTAAGAGGGCAGACTAAGTAATCTTGCAGTGATTTAAGCATTGTAGAATCCATGCGATGTGTCCTTAGCCGTCGAAGTTTTAAGAGAATTAATAATTGCTTTGGTTTTTAATTCCGATATGGGTTGAATGCAAAAGGACATCTTACTTTCGTCGACTTTGATAGTATGTTCTGCTCTCAAAGGGAGGTTCTGTGCAATCTCATCTACAGAGTTGATCAAATATGTATTAAAAGCTATGGCAAGTTGTTCTGGGTCTTGCACTAGGTTACCATTCTCTTTTAGTTATAGCTGCTTTTTTGGCCTGTGCTTGATTCCCAGTAAGTTTTTAATCTGTTGCCCAAATTATTTTAGTGTTACCTTTTGCCTCATTAATTATTGTTATGAAGAAGTTGGCTTTGGCCTTTCTGATCGTTTGAGTTACTTTGTTACGTAATGAAGTAAACCTATGCCTGTCAGTAGTTAATTTAGTTTTCAGTGCAAAGTCTCTTTCCTTCATCAAGTTCAATATGTCCGTATTGAACCAAGGAAGTGCATTGTTTTTGTTTTTTCCCTTTCCACTTTTCATTTTTCTGGAGAACATCTGCACGAAATCATGTAGCTTGGTCGCAAACATTTGGCTGTCTGTTTTCTACACTGCTCCCAGTTAGCATGCTTTCCCAGTCAGTGTGTTTTGTCGATCATGCACAATGACCGGTCACTGCTCGGCAGATTTGGACAAAAGAACTAGAAATGATTAATGTTGAGATGATTTCCGGACTACAGTTAAAATGGCGTTTCAGATGATGTGCTTTCTGTAAAGCAGAGAGGACATGAGAGTCCTGACATCCTCTTTAGGGTGATTCGATACAGGTGGAAGTGAGCCAGGTACAAGTATTCAGACTGGCTGGTGCATCGGCAAGTATATCTAACACAGGATGATGTTATTGGATCTCATTGGCATGACATCCAGGTATTGATCATTTGATTGTTAGTTGACTACATTCATACGAAGACTCAGTGAGGAGACTCAAAGTGAGACCCAGACGTCTCTTTTTAGTTTTAGTTGTTCTCTTTATGTCTGGTTTCAATGTTAGTTTCAGTGAAAGGGAGATTGAAACCTCTCCATATCAAACCACAGGCACAAACATATTATTACACAACCTGTTATTAATGCACCCACACACACACACCCACACACATTCTCAGTGTATTCTCCTCCACACATACACTGAAACACACACACACACACACATATTCTCAGTATATTCTCCCCCACACATGCACTGAAGCACACACACACAAACCACACATTCTCAGTATTCCCCCACACATGCACTGAAGCATAAACACACACACACACCATAAAACACACACATCTGAATGTACGCTGTGGTCGTCCTCAGTGTGTCTGTTCAACACAGAAACACAGGAGTGTGAACTCGTCCTCCCACACACACACACACACACACACACACACACACACTAAATATATGAAATAACATAAGAAATTAAAGTAAAGTGTCCAATAAATAAGAAAAGAAAAAATACAAATATTTATTTAAACAAAATAACTTAAAGTAAGAAATAAAAAGATTAAATAAAATAGAATAAAGTATGTTTGTAAATATAAGAGTGTGTAGTTTACAAAATATATAAAATAAAATGTAAATTAAAATAAAATGTAAATTAAAATAAAATGTAAATTAAAATAAAATGTAAATTAAAATGTCAAATATAAATTGATTATTAAGATTTCTGAATTTGACAGATTTAGGGGGTGGCTGATGGTAAAGTAGGATCTAGTGCCAGAAGAATATACAATATAAATATATCCACCAGATTCGTATCCATCTGGTGTGAATTGAATAAGATCCTGTAGCTTAATACAATAAAAGACCCTGTTCTCACCGTAGCATATTTCAAGATGATGTCAGCACGTTCCTCTGCGATTAGAGTCTCGATGTCTTTCTTCATGTCAATATCTGCAGAGAGAGGAGAGAGCGTGAGCTGCAGAACAACAACAACAACTCCACATGACTCAGGAGGAACAGCTGATGGATGTGGGAGGATGAGCTGAGAGAGAGACTGAAGCAGTGACTTCATCACAACTCGGTTATAAAGAGCCGTGTGCAAAATGCAGTCTGTCGCTTAGAAGCCCTCATGATATCTGTGCAGGAAACAGAGCTGCAGAAAGTCACACGCCGAGAGGTTCAAATACTAATATAAGTGTTTTAACAGATAAACGGCAGCAAGTCTAAAGTCCGGTTTTACTTTATTAACCTGTTTCTTTTTTTGTACCTTCTTACTTTAACTTGTATACATATTTGTATTCTATTTTAATTGATTGGACATTTTAATTGAACTAATATTAAAAAATATATAACTTAATTGTATTTTTTTTATTGCAAATCTTGTTTTTTTATATTCTTTTTTTAGTCTTTAACTTATAATATTTATAGAAATATTTTTATTTTATTTTGTACATCTGGACTTTAACTTTTTATGTTTATCTAAAAATATGTATTTATTTTTGTATTAGACATATTAACTTTACCTTATGACATGGCCTAGTTGAATACTCGATTCTGATTGGTCAATCCAGAACACGTGACACGTTGTAAATCCAGTAGTACAGACCGCTGTCAATCACTTATTGACCGTTGTTAAGGACGCTCACATCTGCAGAAAGAAGTCCAGTCGATTTAACTGTTTGCTTGTCTTTAGTTTTCCGTTGTCTCCCGTCTGAGAGCGACATGGAGGAGTGTAATATTCATGTGAATAATTTTGGAGAGCAGTCATTTGGATGAATGGTTAGTGGCTGATGAGTCCCCAGTGAAGAAAATAAAAAGACAAGAGGGACAAGAAAACAGCGGAGAAGTAAGAGAGGCTGTTTATATAAATATTTTCACTTGTTTTGACATTTCTTACTATATGGGACGTACTGAGGAGCACCTGAATGCACCACAACACCAGAGCTTTTTGAATATATATATTATGTATGTATTCATCCTATATGAATAATAGGGTGCATCAACATGTGGTGATGCGTTCAGGGTCCTGAGTGGGCAGCGTCCGGCAGGTTTGTCCATCAGACAGAAACAGGAGAGAGCTGCAGAAATATAATCGCCCTGAGAAACATAACTTTCCCTCTGACATCATGTCCCGCATGTTGAAGGAGATTTTATGTCATATTCATGTGAATATGTGGGGGTTTGATCAAAACAAGACATCCAGACATCTCCTTGGACTTTGAGAAACTGGGACGGACGTTTATTTTTTTCCTATTTGCTGACTTTTCTCACATCCTTTCAGATATTTTTCATGAACGTTTTCTGACGTATTTTTTTTTAAATGTTTCGATGAGACCCTCAGAAAATACTATTCTAAATTGTGTTTCTTCGCCTCTTGAATATGAAGATTTGCTGCTTTTCTCTGTTTTAAGTAAATATGTTGGGGATTTGAACTGACAAACAAGACGTTTACAGACATCAACGTGTAATATGAGAAACTGGGAGGGACATTTTTTCATATTTTCTATCATTTTAGAGACCAAAAATCTCTTTAAAACATCCTTACACTAGCTAAAAGCTAAAGGCTAAAAAACACAATGAATAAAGCGCCTGCATGGCGTGACATGGCACGATGTGAATAATGACAATCCCAGCAACCTCGCTTCACCCGCTCCGTACGGATCAACACCGGAGAGGTAATCTGGACACGCACTGCATCTGGATTAGGGATATCTGCAGAGCGAGATTACACAACGAGAGTGTGTTGTTCCCGAAAAGGAACAAAGAGATGTGAGGGTCCATCATAATGTGCATGTTCTGTCATCTCAAAGCATGACAGGGCAGCGGTGTGGTCCCGTAAATATAAATAATAATAAAGCTTTATTTACACTTTTCATACAGCACATGCAGCTCAAAGTGCTTTACAAAATGACACATCACAAATTAAAAATACACAACAAGAAATTCCCCTCAGATTATTTGTCAAGAACTTTAAAAAGGTACACGCAGCGAAATGTAACATTTGATCAGTTTAATAGACAGAAGGAGGTCAAATGTATGATAATACAAATAAAATAAATAATGCTTTCTCTCTGACAGATAAGACACAAGACAACTGAGTCGATGCAACAATGTAAAACCCATAAAACAAAGTGAACATATAGGTACAACAGAAATTAAAAGAAAATGATAAATAGTAGTAAAAATGCCATCATTCTAATAAAGGTTAAACAATTAAAAAATTAAAAAGATTTAAGACCTATACAATAAATAAAACAACATAAAGGTAGGTAAATAATAAAGACTAAATAATAATGTGTGTTTAATGGTCGACAATGAAGCAAAGAGAATCTGGATTTCGAGCTGTGGCTGTGATGTGCTAAATGTTTTTATAAGGACTCTCACTGCCTGAACGTATCGCAGGTCAGACTGCAAGGCTAACTATAGGGTGCTGAGGATCATTCGAATTTAAGTTATGAGAGCTACCAACTTGGCGATAGCTAGCTTAGAAGCTAAACTATGTTAGCTATAGGCAGATAGATAATAGCTTAAAATTCAAAGGTTATGTCAAATTAAATCTCTGACAAAGGTCTTATCTCATTACAGAATTTGAAAGTGTTTTTCAGTTTACATTTCCATTAAATAAATGACTGATATTTTGCGTTTTTATCTCAATGTATTGTTTATTCTTAACCACTAGCAGAGGAATGTATACGTCTGTAAAGCTGAAGATTTCTACATCGATACGTTGCTATACTGAATAGTGACAGCAGACAAACAAATGTACATATGTTTTAATTACACGATGCGCAGTTTACACTAACTCATATTTGTATACAACTGGTCTCCATGGCAGCCATATGCAGAGAATTGGTTCCAAATGGATCAAAAATAATATTATCATATTCAGTTTTGAAGCACGATACCAGATTGTGCCATGAATACTCGGTACATCAAAGCACTGTGATGCTTAAAATCAAGAGAAATGGTATCTATGAAGTCACCCTTTCTCATGCTTGGTCCCAGGCTGAGTGTCTCGATGTGGGTTAACGCTAACCAGGTGAATAATTCAGTCAGGTGCCGAGATGGAGGTCAGTGACACAGTTAAAGAAAGAGAGGACGATGGCTTTACTCTACGAAAACTCGAAATCTTGCCAAGTATATTTGTCTAATATCTAGTCAGAATATGCCTTGAGACTTCACCAACTTCAGAAGTAACACTGCACTGAGATGTCGGGTCTTGTTTTTAGACGATAACATTGTTAAGTAAAAAAAATCCTATTTTGAGTTGTATCTCAGATGAAAAACACATTATTTTACATATCTATTAGAAAATCACCAACTTACATAACAGACATAACATTTGCGGCTTATATTGTAACAACATTTCCTGATTCTGGTCAAATATAGTTCAAAGTGAGTTCTCCCAGCTGATTACAAGATCTGATTCATCTAAATCTCCCTTCAGAAGTCGATAGGGACTTGGCTTGGCAACTGGAAGGTCACCAGTTCAAGTCCCTGAAAGACCAAGTGCTACCGAGGTGTCCCTGAGCAAGGCACCGTTCCCCACACTGCTCCCCGGGCGCCGTTCAAAATGGCAGCACACTGCTCCTAACACTAGGATGGGTCGAATGCAGAGAAACTATTTCCCCACGGGGATTAATAAAAGTCCATCTTATCTCAATTCTCTTACCGAGCACATTTTCACTTGTTCTACTGGCAGATGTTTTTACTTATTTCAAGTGAAAACGGCTTGTTTTCATTATTGTTTCACTTGTTTTTGGAGCTCCCAGAGCAGTCCGCTGCTGGGATGCAAGTCTTTGTATTTAAAACTGAAGATATTATCTGTTCTTCTGCAGGGCTGCAACTGATGGTTTATTTCACTGATGATTCATCTGCTGAAGTCAGACAATGTACAGAAATGTCCAGGACTAGTTCCCAGAGCTCAAAGTGACGTCTTCAAATGTCTGAACAAGACTTAAAATCACAGAGATATCCAGCTTAGTAAAACACACATTTGTTTTAAATGTTAAAGCCCCTCACTCTCTACCACTTTATGATGGGAAAATAAGATCCTGATAAACAAAATCACTCGATAAGTTAAAATTGAAGAATAGTAGTAAATAACCTCATGAGTTTGTGTGATCTAAATGCTGTGTTTAAGAGACATTTCCCCTTTAAGTTATGATGATTTATTCTCTATCGTCAGACTACCGATGGGTCAATACAAACCCAGCATTTGGATCTTGACACTTGAGACACTAACATAACGTTTAAATTCCTTCAGGGCCAAGACTGAATCCATCATGAATGTGGGGAAAGTGAAACTCCATCAGTGTTTTAGAGCTTCTTGCAGCTTCTTTGAGGTTCATACAGAAAGGTTACAGCAGTTTAATATGAGCTGTCATCTGAAGCGTATGGCAGCGGCTGCATGTGGTCAGTCTGTAAATCACTGGGGGGGAGAAGGGACTGAAACTACAAACTACATCACAGAGTGTAAACTTGGGATTGTTTGAGATGTTACATGTGGGAAAAATGTATTTCATTTTCTGTGAATTGAAGCTACTAAAGCTGGAAAAACAGAAGTCAGCTGTAGAGTTTGCTGCTCAGACGCTAAAGTACTTTACATGTTAACAAGGTAAAACAGCTCCAGGATGCTGATTGATTCAACATCATACCATTTCAATCACAGCGTACATTCTTGTTAAAGTTATATTAAGTGTGGCTGCAACGAGTGTTGGATGAAGTATTCAGATCCTTCACTTAGGTAAAAGTATCCAATCCACAAAAACAGAGGGTTTACCGAAGTGCTTCACAGCCACATAACATTATAATAAAATATAATATTACAATAATAGATAAAAGGCGCACATAAGAATAGATAAAAGGCACATATGGACAGATAAATAAAAGCATAAAGATCGATAAAACATAGCTCAAACTGACTCGAAAGCGAGGGAAAAGAGGTGGGCCTTCAGGCGGTACTACAGCAAATGCATAAATACTCTATATCAAGTAAAACTCAGCATGTAAAATCCTACAGAAGCAAAAAGTACATTATGTATTAGGAAAACATATTAACGTATTGACATTATTAACTGGTATTTTATTTTGTAAAGTCCACTATTGCACTGTTAAACATGCACCAATCCAATATAAGCTTCCAACTGACTTTATTAGTATGTGTTATAAATACAATTAACCCATGTGTAATCACCAGCAATGCATTTTATGTTAGTCAATTAGTTCAATAATCAGTCGATATGGACTTAATAGTAAGTCTTTTGGTGTATTTGTAATGCATGTTATTTTCCAATCGTAAAGTGGTGCTTTTGCATTATTCTTGTCGTGGACTAACTAGTTACAACACTTGTATTACACGTCAGGGACAGCCCTGGTTCTCTGCTGCAGTCAATTAAAAATGTTAAGTGTTAAAAACATAAACAGTGAGAAGTAAATTCAGTGTGTTTGGCAGCAGCTTTTACTGACTACTATTAATATTAGTATCATTATTAGCCCCTGCATGCTCAGCCTCTTGGTAGATTAGTCAATATTGATGTTTTTGGGTTTAAATCGGGTTTTAATTCATTTGTTGTGCTTTTTCCGCGCTGACTGAACGTATTACAGAGAACACATCGCTGGTAAACAAAACATTTCGCATGATTCTTTGTGGAGGATTTCATATAATAACAAAGGGTTTGAGTCTACTAGGAAGGTACAGCACTACTTATCGGCTCTTGCTGCTGTTAAATAACATACTAATTGTTAAATAAATAAATATTGAGAAATAACTTCAGTGTGTTTTGCAGCAGCAGCAGCTTCCCGCAGGCCTGATGCTGCCTTCAGTGCCCCATCAGAGCGACGTACAGCCGGGCAGTGATGGATAAAGGATGCTCCTGCAGACTACTGACACCACAGACACATTTCACCGACATCCAGCGTCTGAAATCACACCCAAAGAGTCGCTATCTGACGGTAAACAAACCCCCTAGTCTCCGGTGGGACGAGCCTCGCTGCCGTGATTTCAGAAGGAGCTACATCATCACGCAAGAGCACCCGTATTATTCTAATGAGAATAATAAACAAAAAGCATGAAAAACGTGGACAATTGAGAGTGTTATTACCGTGTTTCTCGGGTGTATTTCTGCGCTATCCGTGCAGGAACACAGCTCCGGTTCCTCTGGGCATTCTCCGGTGAAAGTGCAGAACAAACCACCCGGGCTGACAACAATAGCCTTCAATCCATATGTTACATACACACACACACACACACACACACACGCACACACACACTCTCTCTCACACACACACACAGTCACTGTATAATAAGACAGAGAAAGCTCCAGTCAGCCGAATGAGAACCGTGAAATCCGGCCTTAAAGAAACAGGAGCCCCGGGGGAGGAGAACCAGCCCCCACCCCGACTCTCCTGCTGAAACACGGCCGCTCAGGGGCTCTGTTCTTCCGCCATCTGCTGGAGAGACACCGGTAGTGAAGCTCCATACAGAAACTGTCCCCTCCAAACATCAGTCAGAATCAGGTTTATTACCAGGGCGTTGCCTGGGGTAGGCATCCGGGGCTTTAGCTGTAGCTTGTTTTTTCTTTAGCCCCGGACAAATTCTCCCTCAATAATATAATACACTAACCGTACTTTACCAAGAGGACGGCAGGATTGTAATTTCCCGTGTTCAGTGAATGCAACAGAGGCAAGACACCACCAGCCCAATCAGAGAGTTGCATGGAAATACACGTGATTATTATTGGCTGACAGGTACGTACCTCTCCTCTGTGACAGTGTTTGAACTTTCAGCCGCGGACGCGGAGTTTCTGAAGATGGACATTAGAATTGTTTTAATAAAAAGACGGCAATTCTCAAGTGGTGGCTCACACAACAACCCCAGAGCCACCACCTGAGCCAGGTGAACAAGGTATGTAAATGTCAGTAAACTTACAAGTTATAATGTCAACATGTAAGCAAAGCATACATTATAGCTACGTTGACGTTACTTGAATATAATTTGACATAGTTCATGATTTAATTGGAAAATGAAGTGTTTTTAAATAATAAACCTCTTTCTGATTCTTTGATTTATTTTGACATCTGGGTGTTGAGAGATGTATCATATCTCTTAATGTTGCTCTCAAAGTGCACAAGATTTATGCTTTTAACTTCAATCTTTAAAAAAAATCTTCCTGGGGGACCCCAGAGGAGGTGAGTTCCCCCCAAAATAGCACTTTATCTCTGCTTATGTAACTCCGGTGTAGTGTCCCCTCGGCAACAGATCACTCAGAGATGGTGATTACTTTCCTGCATTTCAATGGCCAGCATATACAAAGGACAGGTGAGCTGCATAGCTTAAGAGATCCTCTCATGCTATCTCTTTTACAAAATAAGTGTCCAGTCAACAACAAAACATCAGTGATCGTATAGTGGTAGTATATTCACAAGCAACGTGAAACATTAAACGTATACAAACTGGTGTACAAAACTCACATACCTGCGTTGATCTACTGGAGTGTCTCTACTCTTTCTTCTCCACATCTCTTGTCCACCATCAGAGATTGCAAACATTTCAGAAACAGCTAGAGGTGGGGGACAAACAACTTGTTCGCTGGCAGTGGCGACTGGTCATTAGGGGCAGGTGGGGCACAGCCCCACCTAGTGTCAGCAGAAAGTATTACAAATAATGATTACAAAAAAATGCAAAAAATTAATTAAAAAATATATAAAATACATTTTAAGATCATGTTTAATCATCTGATTCGTCTGTACATTGCTGTTTTAGTCTGTGTTCTTCTAATGAGTGTCAGTGACAGTGTGTGCCTATTGAGCTGTTTAGAGCCATGTGGGGAGTAGCATGAAGCTGCAGCGTCGGAGACAACAGTTACAGGACCGCACTTGTAGAACCGCACACACAGGTCCCGCGTCACGGCGGCACGTGACGGAGCACATTCACATTCGCAGAGGATGTGAGTAATATGAACTGCTTTTACAGTTTTATTTGTTTAACATGAATAACAATTCCGGTGTCTTGAAATGAAGTGTGATTAGCTAACATTAACTATGATAGTGTTAAGGCAATACAACCACACACATCTGTTTGCTTATGATATCTTCTAACCGTATTAAAGTCTCTTTAAACAACTATTCGTTAGCTCAGGGCCGGCCCTGACCAATTTGCTGCCCTAGGCAAGATTTTAGCTGGCGCAATGTAGACACTTACACTTACTATGACTCGCACATGCATGGTTGTGGCATTACCACCAACACAGAAAGATATGGACACAAGATGTGTGCAACTGTATTTTGTTTCCTATCCATTTGAACATGATTTAAGTGTGGGGGGACCTCACCTCCTCTAGGGGGGTCTGGGGACTTTTTTTTTAATATTGAAGTTAAAAGCATCAATCTGGTGCACTTTGAGAGCAACGTTAGGAGCTCTATGGATACATCTCTCAACAACACCCATATGAAACAGAACTGTAAGTAGATTTTCTTTTTCTTTATGGATACTTTACAAATCACTATCCATTTGAACATGATTTAAGTGTGGGGGGACCTCACCTCCTCTAGGGGGGTCTGGGGACTTTTTTTTTAATATTGAAGTTAAAAGCATCAATCTGGTGCACTTTGAGAGCAACGTTAGGAGCTCTATGGATACATCTCTCAACAACACCCATATGAAACAGAACTGTAAGTAGATTTTCTTTTTCTTTATGGATACTTTACAAATCACTCCCCTTTCAAACTGTATTCTTGTTTATTAATAACAACTTTTTTGTACTGTCATATAGTATTTTATACCTGTTTTTCTCTTATTTCTTATTTTTTTATAACTATAATGATCATATAAAGGTGTGCCTTTACCTCACTGAGCTGAGGTTATCAGAGCCTCTCAGTCTTTCAGGAGAGAGCTCTCTAAAGCTCTCGCAGCCGCTTACACAGTAAATTCCAATGTTAATAAAAGCACACAGAAGCTGTGTACGTTTTTTCTCCCCAATTTGTGGCGCCCCCTATGGGTTGATGCGCCCTTAGCATTCGCCTATACTGCCTATACCAAGGGCCGGCCCTGCGTTAGCTATAGCTTTCGGCAAAATAATTACCAAAAGCATTAGCTTCGTTAGCATATTTGATCATTTGTTTAATGAAACTAGCGTGATTTTGGCAAGCCCAACTAGGTGTCATAGTTGAGTAATTGAATCACTAATTACAGTAAGAGTGAATGTGAATCATGTTTTTTTTTAAAGTTAACAACTATTCTGTTGTATTGAACAGCCATACAAGCAACAAGTGCTAAATGTAATCTGTTAGCCTATGATGACTCGCTGCAAAACCAACTGTTAACCATTTTGTTTATTTGTTTAATGAAACTGTATGTTATGGTTATGTTATTTGACAGAGGCTTTTATCCAAAGTGACTCACAAAAAACATGAAATAACCATAATTAACATTAGAATTTCAATACAAATAGTTACATAGTCAAGTTACATTACTTATTACAATTTAACAGGGTAATTACTCATCTGTAACCTACTACATTTAAAAAAAGTAAACTTCCCAACCCTAATGATTAATTATAGTCAGCTAATTAATTAAACTTCAACGGATGACAAAAGCATGTCAATATGTCCACTACATTAAATCAGCAGTAGCCTAAGTTCTGTCTTCAGTGTAAATGCGTCTTTAATAGTCATTGTATTACTATTTGAATTCATTGTAAATAATCTTTACTGTGCTGACTGCCTGTTTACCGTTTATCAGACAGTGTCATCATTTTGACATGTTTTGTAATATTGCATGAGGTGTCAGTTATTGTTGATATTATTAATGCATATCAATTGTGCACCAATGCCTTAGCCTATGCAATACTTTAGATGACGTCTTGTTCTTATTGTTTCAAAGGCATGGCCAAAGGTTTACCTTATGGACTCTGGAGGCCAGAAGCTTGCTGGAGGGAACCCTTCAGCCAATATTCAGAGTGCCACGACAGGTTATCTCCCTCGAGAGGGAACAGCAGACCCCGCAATACAAATAAATAAAAATGTATTCTGAACTGAAATGCCTCTCGGTCAAACTGCTTGTTTATCTTTTGCAAGCTGGTGCATGAACACACTAACAGTTGTTTTTCAGTAATCTCGCACCTCTTTGAAGACACCTTTGATTTATTAATAATAATAATGAAACGAGAATTATGATACTGTAGAAGGAACAGTGTTTAACAGTGTTGTTTTCTTTTGAATAATAATTAAACGAGAATTATGATACTGTAGAAGGAACAGTGTTGTTTTCTTTTGAATAATAATGAAACGAGAACTATAAACATACCCAAAACTAAATTAACAGTGTTGTTTAATATACATATAAAAGACTATATTTTTGAAATTCTCAACTAAATTAACAGAATATATATATAAACATTCATGTGAACGTGCGTTGACCGTCACGTGCTCCGTCACGTGCTCCGTCACGTGCCGCCGTCACGCGAACCCCGTCACTTGCTCCGTCACGTGACGCGGGACCTGTGTGTGCGGTCGTGACGCGGGACCTGTGTGTGTGGTTCTGTAACTGCGGTTCTGTAACTGCTGTCTCCGACGCTGCAGCTTCATACTATTGCATGTGGGACAAAACCCGATCCTGCCCCTCCCTCTCCCTGTTTAAGTCAATGGTGACTGTAAAAACTCGCTGCGCATGCTCAGAGTATTGTCCTATTTAATGTATGTGGCAAAAAAATAATGACCAGAGGGGGATAGAGCTGCCATCCCCACCATACGTCATCTCACATAATTCAGAGCTGATTGGCTGTAAGTACGTGTGCCGCGAAAAGTGTGGTGTGTGAAGAGGAGACGAGAGAGCTGCAGTGAGGCGTCCTAAAACCCGGAAGTAAACTGCGCATTGGCTTCCCTCGACCCAAAAAATGTCATCTGTGGAAGGCGCTGTAAAAAGCACGACCAATCATTTTAGTCGGCCCGGCTAAAATAACTGGATTCCATCTGTGCACAAACTTATCTTGTGCCCTCATTGGTCATGTGCGCGTTCGTGGGTGTTGGAGGAGGGGCTCTCTAAGGAAGTGGCAGATTTTCTCAGGTCGGGCTGAGCATGCTAAACTAGAGAGAGAATCGCTGGCAAGGGGGCTACAACTACAACAAGATGAACATATTTGACCGTGATTTAATTGTAATACACGTTTCAAAATGATGCCGAAGTGACAACATACTGATACCGGTAAGTAAAAACCAGTGGCGAACCGTGTCTATCACAGCTGGACCTTCTGTAGCAAACCTGTCTCCTAAAAATTACGTTCCCACAGAACTAAACTGCATTATCAATTATGTTTAGCTGGAAACGTCTTTTCTCCCACGTTACGTTCGTTATGAACATATCTCAAATACGTTTTTTTTTCTACATATATTTGCCATTTATTGTCTTGCTTATAATAATGATAATAGTCATTTATAAATATCATTTTAGAGCAGTGCTTCTCAAAGTGTGGTCCGCGGACCACTGGTGGTCCGTGAGCCCCCCCTAGTGGTCCGTGAGTATATTGGTAACATTTCACATTTGAAATAAATAAATTAATTTAAGTTTTCCGCACTCTCGCGGGAATATCTCTGCAATGGAGCGAGCTTACGTTTCACTTTCGATTGCATGCTATAGCGCAGATAAACACCTTCATCACATATGTTGCCACTTGTTTGTACCATTTTCAGGCGATTTGTAAAAAAAACGATGTGTTTTTGGATATTTGTAGAGTTAAGTGGTCCGCGAGTGTTTTTTTATTGGTTAAGTGGTCCTTGGTATGAAAAAGTTTGAGAAACACTGTTTTAGAGCAAACATTTGAAATCAGTAGGCGAGGCGCTAATTTCGCCAGCTGTTACTCTCATGAGCGAGGCAGGAAAATAATAGTTTTACCATGCCAAAAAGCTGCTGTGTCGTTTATTGCACCTCAAACATTAAAACAAATCCAGAGTTACGTGTTTCTGTACTTCCTCTAAGAAGAAAGGACAGTAACAGAAGATCTCTGTGACACCAGATGTGGTGTTGTTAATGCAATATGATATCCGTTACTTTACTCGTTACTTTACTCGCAGGGCCGGCCCGCCCCTCACTGCAGGCAGATCACGCAGACTGCTAAAGTTTCTAATGTTCTCTTTAGTTCAGTTTCCATTGTCGCATAAGACTGATCCAGATCCTGAATGTTTTCCTATCTGACCGTGGCTGTCATCTGTCTCCTGCTATCTGTATATTTTGCACAGTCTATCTCTGCTCACGCTGTTGCGTCGGCGTGTTCTCCTGCGTGTTGGCCATGTGTTGCACTGGAAACAGATACCGCAAAGACTTCAGCCGAGCACGTACGAACTGCACATGCGTGAGTGGCAATAACTCTCCTTACCAGCAGGCGGCGGTAGTGTGTATTCGTCATTCAAAACAGGCAACAACCGGAAAACAGAGAAGACGAACAGACTACGTGTGTGATATAAACAAACAACAAATAGCTGTGCTTTAGCTTCACCTTAGCATGTGTTCTTTGCAGGTGTTTGTTGAGGTTTGATTATGACTGATATTAGTAAGTAACGAAGTAACGCGCGTCGGGGCAATATTAGTAACTGTAGTGTGATTACTGAATTATAAAAGTAGCGTGTTACATTACTCCGTTACCGACAAAAGTCATATTATTACAGTAACGCGTTACTGTCAACTCTGCCGAAGACACTATACTACCCATAATCCCCAGCTATCGTTTGGGACTACAGTCCTGTTGACAAACCCTGTGATTAATCTTCAAGCTCTGGGATTGGATGTTGGAGTGGCAGTGCCCCAAGGTTACGCCGAGTGTCAAGCTATTTGAAATGGAACGAAACCACGGCAGACCATTCGAAACTGGACTTGAACGCCCCCGAGAACCCCACATGCTGGCTTTTGTGTTTCGCAACATGTTCTCTTTGGCACGTCTCTACTGGGAATTGTAGTTTTAAAAGACGTTTTTCCCAAAATTAGAAGTTGACAGTATCAAACTGTGTACAGCCCTGGAGGTTTAGGCGATAGGAAACAAATTGGTGTGTACAAATGTAAAACATGTAATTACTAAATGGGTGAAAATCGCTTGTATGCATAATGGGCAGCATTAATATATACCCACATGACAGCTCATTGTTACTTTGTAATTCTACTCCACTACAATTCAGAGGTTAACCTGGTATTTTCACTCCACTACATTTATTTGAGTTACTTTGCAGATTCTGATTAATGATGTGAAATTTAAACAACCCTTAAAGCAGTGTGTGTAGTGTGTAGTTCTGGGGGGCGTTCAATTCCAATGTTGGATAGTCTGGCGTGGTTTCGTTGCATTTCAAACAGCTGTTTGATGCACGGCGTAACCTTGGCGCACTGCCACTCCAACATCCAATCCCAGATCTTGAAGATTAATCACGGGGACTGTAGTCCTAAACGATAGCTGGGGATTATGTGTAGCGTAGTGTCGGCCATCCTAAACTCAAAAACGTTGACAATCTCAATGATGCTCGAAATGTCCCTTATAGGCCTACGTCTGTTTCCGGTTATTTTTATTTTGAAATTCAGTTCCTAACAGATGCCAAAAAAGCCAGAGATTATGGAATTAAACCAATAAATAAAAGCAAGGATAATTGTGTGTTATTGGTGAGTAAATAACAGTGTGTTATTTTGAAAAGAATAACGAATTAGAAGGAAACAAATATTTGAAAAATACAGATTTCAGTATCCTGAGGCTCTGAGCCCCATGTATTTTCCTCACAGACGGCAACACTAAAGGTCTAAAATAAAGACCTAAATGAATATTTGGGATGTTCTTGCCTTTAGATTCTCCCAATAAGTCCAAGTACAGACTTAGTAATCTTCGTCATAACTAGCAAACTAAACATCATGTACATCTACTGAACAAATAATCAGAAATAACAACTCATATTAATCGCATAAAATGACATCAAAACGCATTTTAATGGCCAAATGAACCTTAAAATAGGCATTTTCCACCGAGAATAACACAAAGGTCGGCCATTGTTGTTGTAAGTTACACATCAATCGTTATGTACAATATGTAAAAAGTAACTAGTACCTGAGTGTTAAATATATGCAGTTAAGTACAAATTACACAACTGAAGTATAATGGAAAAGTATGTCAAATATTACTTCAGTAAGGAACTTTAATAAAGGTACTTAGTTATATTCAACCACTGTGTGAAGACACATGACAAGGTGCAGCATTGAAGAAGAAATGTGAGAAAGTTACATTAATGTGAAATTCTGCTTTCTGCCACTTGAGGGAGCAATAAATCACAAACTGCCCACACCTAACAGTAGTGGCAGATTTGCTCTTTTCCTTTCAGCAAATACTACTTTAAGTCCCCATAAACTAATGAAAATGATTTGATGAAGCCGTACCTTCAGGCTGTTGGTCTACCAAATACTGTATAGGAAATAAAGTCTGCACAAAAACAACACTCACTTATATTTGGGGGAAAGGCCACAAGAGGGCACTAAAGGCTCATGAAGTCCACGATGAATGAAGGTCAGCAGCACCAGATGCTTTCCAGACAACGGCCATTTAAATACAGGAGCAGAGCACACCTACTTCACAAAACAAGTCAAATATGACAAACACATACACATTTTATTTAAACGCGTAGAGGTTTCAGATTTATCGTTATAGCGTTAACGTTGCTAGCCCCAATACTTATTATAGTTCTGTAAATCATCATATAGTAAAACAATATCTAATAACAGGTGTGAAATCACTCAAACAGGACAATCAAACAAAAACACAGTGTAAAGGGGATTCATTAGTAAAATATATAAATAAATGGAAACCATTTCAACAAAGGAGCGATGAGGGAATCTCCATGATTGAAACTTATAGGGAATATAAGTAGCTTGAGACGAGATATACACTACCTGTGTCTCTACCAGTACCTCAAAAGCTGGGATTTAACTTCACGAAAGTTACGATTTAAAAATGTTCCACGATGTCTAGGTAAATACTTTATGACGTTTTTAATGAAAAAAATATATATATTTTAATCTTTATGACCTTTTCCGGCCAGCAGTTATTTTTAGACTGCCAATCATTTCGGTTTTGATTACTGTCATCATCCACAGTGAGAAGAAATATATGCAGAGTGATAATGTGGGTCACGTTTGGTTTTGCACCGAGAGTGGTTTAGAAAGAAATGTGTTTTAAGACAGCAAGGCCCAATCTGGAAATTAGCCTTGTGATATTTATAGAGCTAAACGATGAGTCAGCAGAAAATAAATCTGCAATATTTGTGATGATCTATTTATAATTTAAAACATGTTTTATTTTGAAATATTTAGTGGTTTCCCGATACTAGATAATACACTGAATATCAATTTAGGAAATCACTGCAGATTATTTAACAATAAAGATAAAGCTTAGTTGCATTCCAGGTTACTTTATGTAATGTGTAATTGGACATATATATATATATATATATATTTAAGGATCTTATTTTGCTATCAGCTGGAGTTTGAATATGAAAACAAATCATTTAAAAATGTTCGGCTCTATGCAGAGCAGCAGGTATTTGTCCTGCGATAAACATAAAGGCCTACAGGCACTCCATGTTTCTACCGCCAGCATTATCATGTATTTTCGGCCATTCATATATATGACCTACAGTATACTGTACTTTTTTGTACAGAGCACATAGTCCGCTTTAGTCGTTTCCTGCTCTTCAACCTCTTTCCCAGTTATTTTAGCTCTCTTTTTTTCTTTTTCTCCTCTATCCAGGTCCGGTCCATATCCTTCCACCACTCATACACGCTCAAAATTCATAACAAAATCGGATATTTTGAAAAGGTGGACAACTAATTGGCGCAGCGTTGTTATCGTTATGCTGTCAGAGCTTTAACGTTTTTACAGCTGCTTTGAATAAAGCTCAGCCAATCATAATCAAGAATCAGTCATGAATGATATTTTTTGACAAGCAGAGGTTAAAGGAACATGACATATTTGGTGGATCGGGTTATTCGAGGTCAAACAATACTCAATAGCAATATTAAATCCATCCATCCATCCACCCATCTTCTCCCGCTTATCCGTGGTCGGGTCTCGGGGGTAGCAGTTCCAGCAGAGAGCCCCAAACTTTCTTTTCCCTGGCCACATCAATCAGCTCTGACTGGGGGATCCCATGGCGCTCCCAGGCCAGCGAAGAGATATAATCCCCCCACCTGGTCCTAGGTCTACCACTTGGTCTCTTCCCAGCTGGACGTGCCTGGAACACCTCCCTAGGGAGGCGCCCAGGTGGCATCCTAACTAGGTGCCCGAACCACCTCAACTGGCTCCTTTCGACACGAAGGAGGTGCGGTTCACCCTCCCGGATGACTGAACTTCTCACCTTATCCCTAAGGGAGACACCAGCCACTCTGCGGAGAAAACCCATCGTGGCCGCTTGTATCCGCGATCTCGTCATTTCGGTCATGACCCATCCTTCATGACCATAGGTGAGGGTAGGAACGAAAATGGCCCGGAAGAAAGAGAGCTTTGCCTTCTGGCTCAGCTCCCTTTTCGTCACAACGGTGCGGTAAAGCGACTGCAGTACCGCTCCCGCTACTCCGATTCTCCGGCCCACCTCACGCTCCATTGTTCTCTCACTCGAGATCAAGACCCCGAGATACTTGAACTCCTTCACTTGGGGTAAGGACTCATTCTCTACTTGGAGTGGACAGTCCATCGGTTTCCTGCTGAGAACCATGGCCTCAGATTTAGAGGTGCTGATCCTCATCCCAGCCACTTCACACTAGGTTGCGAACCGATCCAGTGAGTGCTGAAGGTTGCAGACCGATGAAGCCATTAGAACCACATCATCTGCAAAAAGCAGTGGTGCAATCCTTAGTCCACCGAACTGCAGACCCCCTCCCCCACGACTACGCCTCGAAATCCGTTCCATGTATATTACAAACAGGATTGGTGACAAAGCGCAGCCCTGGCGGAGGCCAACCCTCACCGGAAATGGGTCCGACTTACTGCAGAGGACCCGGACACAGTTCTCGCTTTGGGAGTACAGAGATTGGATGGCCCTGAGTAGAGACCCCCTCACCCCATACTCCCGCAGCACCTCCCACAGTAACTCCCTGGGAACTCAGTCATACGCCTTCTCCAAGTCTTCAAAACACATGTAGACCGGATAAGCGTACTCCCAGGCCCCCTCCAGGATCCTTGCAAGAGTAAAAAGCTGATCCGTCGTTCCACGACCAGGACGGAATCCGCATTGTTCCTCCTCAATCTGAGGTTCGACAATCGGCCTGACCCTCCTTTCGAGTACCTTAGAGTAAACTAAGGGGAGGCTGAGTAGTGTGATGCCTCTGTAATTGGCACACACCCTCTGATCCACCACCCCGGTCTGCCACTCCTTTGGTACTGTTTCCGACTTCCACGCAACGTTGATGAGACGTGTCAACCATGACAGTCCCTCAACACCCAGAGCCTTCAGCATTTCTGGGCGGATCTCATCAACCCCCGGGGCTTTGCCACTGTGGAGTTGTTTGACGACCTCAGTGACCTCTCCCCGGGAGATTGGTGTTGATCCCCCGTCATACTCCAGCTCTACCTAGACATAGAGGGCGGAGTTGTCGGGTTCATGAGTTCCTCAAAGTGTTCCTTCCAACGCCCTCACACTCCATCAGTTGAGGTCAACAACGTCCCATCCTTACTGTACACAGCTTGGATGGTCCCCTGCTTCCCCCTCCTGAGGTGTCGGACAGTTTTCCAGAACAACTTTGGTGCCGCCCGAAAGTCCTTTTCCATGTCTTCTCCAAACTTCTCCCACACCCGCTGCTTTGCCTCGGCCACAGATGAGGCTGCTGCCCTTTGGGCCTGTCGGTACCTTGCAACTGCCTCGGGAGTCCCCCGGGATAACAAATCCCTGAAGGCCTCCTTCTTCAGTCGGACGGCTTCCCTGACCACCAGTGTCCACCAGGAGGTTCGAGGGTTACTGCCCCTCGAGGCACCTAAGACCTTGAGACCACAGCTCCCCGCCGTGGCTTCGGCAATAGAAGCTTTGAACACCGACCACTCTGGTTCAATGTCTCCAACCTCCACAGGAATGCCCGAAAAGCTCCGCCGGAGGTGTGAGTTGAAGGCCTCCTGAACTTGGGCCTCCTCCTGTAGACGAACTACACGTTTGGGCTTACCAGGTCTATCCAGAGGCTTCCCACGCCACTCGACCCAACTCATCACCAGATGGTGATCAGTTGACAACTCCGCCCCTCTCTTTACCCGAGTGTCCAAAACATACGGCCTCAGGTCCGATGATACGATAACGAAATCGAGCATGGACCTTCTGCCTAGGGTGCTCTGGTACCACGTACCCTTATGAGCATCCTTATGTTCGAACATGGTGTTTGTTATGGCTAATCCATGACTAGCACAGAAGTCCAGTAACAAACCACCACTCCGGTTCAGACAGGGGGGCCGTTCCTCCCAATCACGCCCCTCCAAGTGTCTTCATCATTGCCCACATGTGCGTTGAAGTCTCCCAGCAAGATGAAAGAGTCCCCTTCAGGAGCCCCATACAGGACTCTTTCCAGGGTCTCCAAGAAGGCCGTATACTCCAAACTGCTGTTTGGTGCATAAGCACACACAACAGTCAGAGTTTCCCCCCCATAACCCGCAGGCGTAGGGAGTAGAGATGTTAAGATTCACCGATTCGCATCAGTGCACCGGCATAAACGTTCAAGATTCGAGTGCACCGGTTGAAAGAGTGCACATCGGCTACAGTTTGGGTTGAACCGGATTGAACTCGCGATGCATCGATTGTAGCGTCTTTGCATCGGTAAAAAAACGATTAATTCATATAAAATCCCCTCATCTTGTCAACGCTCAGCAGAGACGATCTTTGATATTTGCTTCGCCACTACGGAGGCCGAGAGTCTCAGTTATCAACACACATGGAAGTCGAGGAGAAAGAGAAACACAGCGCACCGAAAAATACCTACAAATCAAACGTTTGGCAACACTTCGGATTGTTCAAGAAAGACGGTGTAATAGTCCTTTATGCTATATAGTTGACCGCAGGTCATGCAGAGTAATAAGGTATCCGTAGACCTTTGTATGAGGTATATTTATTGCTTAACAGGTCTACAGCCATGATACATAGATGCGGGCTTGCATACACACAGTATCACTCCACAGCCGCACCCCATCAGTAACGTCCTGATGGTATATGTGCGCGGCACCATATACTACAGACGGTCAACTTGAAAAATCGTTCACAAATTGTTAACGATGCCGAGCCGCTTTAAAGTACACAAGTAGTACGAGGAACTTAGCGACGCACATAAAGAGGCGACATGGGGTCTGCGGCTGAAAAGAGAAACCTGAAAGTTAGACATGAGTTAAATCACTCAGTGAGGTGTTCTGTCAGAGAGAGTGGTGTTTAGTTTACAGCGGCCTGTGACTGCCAATCATAATTTAAATGTCTTCCTCACTGTAAGCAGTTGTGAGATAGCTGTTTGTGAAAGGTTATTTGTATTCTTTATTATTCAGATAGAACCCACTGCTTTCTGCTCACTGGTGAGTTAGCCTATGAATGAGTGTTAAGCACATCAGGCTGGCAGCTGTATGGGCATTGCACTATGGTAGCTATTATTTGCACATTGTTAATCATGAGCAATGCATCCTTACATTGTTTAACTGTGAGGTGTTATACAATTGTACTGTAGCTACTCTGGAGAGCTTTTAAAGGTACACAAATTAACGGCATGATGGGATGTAAAGTACCAAATATGTAAAGCACTATTTTGTTAATGTATAATTTGCTGCATATAAGGAATAAAACAAAAAGCCTCTGTCGTACCATATTGAAGTATCATTATTTTTGCATCGTGTTGAATCGCATCGTATCGCACCGAATCACACCGAATCGCATAATGTTGAATCAAATCGTATCGAACTGTATCGCAACAGGCGTGAATCGTATCGTATCGCATCGCCTGGTGTTTCAAATGTATCGTTAATGTATCGTATCGTGGCAACGTATCGAGATGCGCATCGCATCGGCCTCAGTGATGGTGTTATGGAAATCTATGACCCAACACTGTGGAGAGTACAAGTCAAAGTGATCAAAACAAATAAATGATGAATCAGAAATCGCTGTCTTTCTAGTTATTTATTTGAAGCTTCAAATACATAAGATACAATAAAAATAGACACAGGTCTCACAGAGCATAGAATAGTCTGCGTGAGTGTGCGCCATACAATGTGGTAGCAAAGCTTATATACAGAAGGAGTGGGAAGGTTAGAAATCTGTCTTCACACGGTCACATTGTTATTAGACATATTCTGTCCTTGAGTTGTAGATAGCATAACGGTTCTCAGAGTAGGGAAGTTCTTGTGTGACTGTGTGTGAGTCTCCCAGTAGCCAAAGCAGCTCTGTGGCCTTGAAGCGCTTGGGAATAAACCCAAAGTAGAGTAGAAGAAAATAAAACAGCACATCTCAGGAAATGAGAAGCATGTGGTTTAAGTATATAAGGATATAATAAAGACTTCCACTACATTCTCCCCTTTTGATCATACTTGATCAATAAAAAAAACAAATGACAGGATAGACTGATATAACACATCAATGAATACCATCGCTGGTTTAAGTAAACACATCACAAATATATCATAGAAAACTGGCTGTTTTTGTGGAGGACAGACTCCAATATAATGTAAGCATAAGAGAGGAGGGTACACATGATTATATTGTAGTGTCGGAATCAGACTCTTCTGATTCTAGCTGGTCTATCTCACTGTGGCGCAAAGGATTGTCGTGTAATGGAATAGCAGTATACTGAACGAAAGCTGAGGATACCATGCTGGAAACGCATTTCTTCAGTATTGAGATAATCAAACAGGTACAACTGATTAATAGGCCAAAAATGATCGCCAGGGGTGTAACTATCCTAGCCAGCCATGCTTCCCATCCGCCTGATGTAAGCCAGGCCCACCAGTCCCAGCCACCTGCGTTGGATATGTCATCAGCTTTCATATCGGCTAACAGGTCGTTGAGATGCAGCACGGTGTCAGTGATGTTCTTGGTGGCAACAGGAGTCACCGATCACATGACACAGGCCACCCTTTGAGGCGAACAAAAGGTCAAGAGCAAATTGGTGCTGCATGAGCATGTTCCTAGAGGCTATTATAAATGGGGGCAATGCCTGGAAGCCTTGCGTCGTCTCGTAAGTGAGGTTCTCTAGCCGGACGTGTAAGGTATCTATTTTATGGGCATTGTTTACTGTTCCCCACCATGGGAACAGGCCACCCATGAATTTAGCTCCAGCGGACGTCAGATCTCTTTTTACCTTGTGGTGGTCGGGGTGTTGGAACTCTGGGTAATGATGTGTCGTGTACATTAAGGACGTGAGGACAGTGACTGCTGGATTCAAATCCACTGGAGTGCATGTACCTATCCAGAGGGGAGCCAGAACTTGATAGAGCTTGTCGCCGCACAACCAAACGTAATCTTGTGGCGCTCTAAACCCAGCATCACTGGCCAGTTGGAGGGAAATATGTTTAACATATTTCAGGGGCACCGGATATGCGACAATAGGAGATTTTGTAAGCACCGTAACTGCACGTGTTCCGTAGGATATGAGTACAACCAGTAGTAGTGCCTAGGAAAAAATAAGGTGGTGTAAGAGACGTTTTGTGGTACACTCTGGATGCAGAGGCTGTGTTTCATCCCTCTCAAATGACTAGGGTGCACATGGCTGACGGGTTGGTACTTTGCGTATATGGTATCAAACGTGGATGTACGCAAAGGGGAGTTAGACCGATTACTGCATGGTGGGGGAAGCTGCCTAGCATAACGACACTCGGTTACGCTACCTATGTATAGATTAAATGTAGATGTACCTATGGATGTCAACAGTTGCGTCAAAGGTTGCTTACGCTTTTCGGGGGTCTGAGTTTTGGGCGCGATGTCTATGTAAAATGTGCCACACGGGTCGGCGCCGGATACATACATACGGACAACAAAATAACCCTTGTCTGATATCTGGGCAGCCTGTAGTTGCATCAGGATAACGGGGCTCGATGAATTGACCTTGGAGATAGACAATCTCCCTTTGATGTTTGTTTTGTCGTCCCATAAGGTATAACCCCAATCGGTGTGTGCGGTGGTCCATAAAACAAAAGCCCAGCACCCCGAGCAGTGAGTGGCGGTGTGACTGTCACTCTCGACATAGCAAATGTAGGCGTCTGCCCACCCCAGTTTCTTAGGGTCAGGGCAATGCATGTAGTCGCACGGGTCTAACTGCACTGTGCTATCTTCCCCATCCCTTAGAGTAATGTTACCAATCCCTGTCTTGACCAGCCCCTCGACCCATGTGGTTCGCCCCCCTTTCCCCATGTACCTCTTAGATACCTCGATTTTGGCTGACATGCTGTATGCTGACCATGGATACATAAAATATAGGACTAGTCCTAACACAACTATCATGGCAAGTATGCAGAGGAACCATTCTATGATTGTCCAGGCTCTCCAGTAGTATTCACATTGCTCACGGTTGCGTTGTCGTCTCTCGGGGCGAGCCCTCGTCACAAGGGGGAAATGTTCCATGGTGTGTGTGAGTGTATTCTCTCAGTCGATTTCGTGACACGGACAGTCAGACTCCGCACACTGATAACACAAACGAGGAACCAGAGAGCATATGGAACCGCTCAGCTGGCACTCGCTCGTGACACCTTGTGTGTAGTGTGTTTTGGTGTATGTCGTGCAAGTGTGGTGCTGGTGGTGACTAGGACACGTCACTTGCTGTCATCTGTTGGTGACTCGGACACGTCACTTGTTGTCTTCTTCTGTTGGTGACTAGGACACGTCACTTGTTGTCATCTTCCGTTGGTGACTAGGACACGTCACTTGTTGTCTTCTTCTGTTGGTGACTTGGACACGTCACTTGTTGTCCTCTGTTTCTATTGGTGACTTGGACATGTCACTTGTTGTCATCTGTTTCTATTGGTGACTTGGACACGTCACTTGTTGTCGTCTGCTTCTACCGTTTCTCCTTTCCTGTGACTACGACCTTGCAGTGGCTGGCGTGGACCCACGTAGCTCTCTCGGCGACCTTGACCGCTGTCTGGGTGACGAGAAGCACCTGGTAGGGACCTTGCCAACGATTGGATTTCCAGCTCTTTCTCCGGAAATCCTTGATCAGCACGAAATCGCCGGGTTGAAGGCGGTGAAGCCGACTAGTGGCAGGGGTAGGCAAGGCTGCGGCTACCTGACGTCGGATGTCTGCTAAAGTGGATGATAGGTTAACACAATATGACAACATAGCATCCTCACACAAAGTTGTGGAGGGAAGAGGACATCCTGGAGCCTTGAGTCCAATCTGTGGAGGAGCCCCAAAAAGGATTTCAAATGGGCTGAGTTGACTCCGTGTTCTTTTCCGCATCCGCATGTACATCAGCACAATGGGCAGAGCTTGTGTCCATGACAGACCTGTGTCTGCACAGCATTTTGCTAGTTTGTTTTGTATTGTGCCGTTCTCTCTTTCCACCCCACCCCCACTCTGTGGATGATAAACACAATGCTTTATGATGTCCATGCCCATGTATTCTCCTATCTGCGTAATGGCCAAATTAGCAAAATGTGAACCGTTGTCACTAGAAATGTTGTCTGGTAGTCCCCATCTAGGAATGATTTCCCTCAGTAGTGCCTTTGCCACAGCATTTGCTGTCTGTGCTTTTACTGGGAAAGCTTCAACCCATTTGGACCACATGTCGACCACCACCAGACAGTGCTTCTTACCCTCTGATGGGCTAAGCTCAATGAAATCCAGCATTAGGTGCTCAAATGGCCTGGTGGGAGGTGGATGTGCTCCGGGTCCTGTAACCTTTACTGGTCTACCAACATGTTGCATCATGCAAATTAGGCATGCTTCACAGTGCTTTTGAGCTGTTACTGTGAACCCCCTTGTGAACCACTCCTGGTTGATAGACTCTAACATCCCTCCTTTTGACACATGATCCAACCCATGTGTCAACTTAGCGAAATGAGGGAAAAAATGTCTTGGAAAACATGGATTGGAGGTTGGGTCAAAAACAGCCCCAGCAGCCTTCCATTGAGCCTTCTCAACTGGCGTAGCTAGCTGCTGTATGGAAGTCAGTGATGACATTTTGTCAGTGAAGGAGGAGACATGGATTTTAACAAATGAGTGTGCGTGAGGTGCGAGAGGAATCAGGGCAGCTGCCTGAGTCAGTGCGGCACATTTGCGGCACATTTACAGACTGCAACCTCAGATGGGAGCAGAATGGCGTCTAGTAAGCCTGCAACCAGTACATGGTTAGGTACTGGTTTGCCATCAGATTTCAGAAATTGTCTACACTTCCAAATAGCCCCAAAATCGTGTACTACCCCGAAAGCATAGCGTAAGTCAGTGTAAATAGTCACGGTTTTGCCTTCTGCAAGCGTGCAGGCTTCAGTTAGTGCGATGAGCTCTGCTGCCTGTGCTGATAGGTGACATGGAAGTGGTCCAGAACGGAGTACAGCAGAATCTGAAACAACAGAAAAACCCACCCGATTAGTGCCCCCTTGGTCGCGAGAGTCAGACCCATCAACATACAAAATGAGGTCAGCGTTGGTCAGAGGAACATCTTTTAAGTCCGGTCTAGGTGTGCACACAATGAGAAGTTCGTCAACCGTCTTCAGGCAATGTTCAAACTAAATGAAGTCTCTCCTTTTGAAATATCATGTGTTGAAATAAACACCTGCAGTTCAAAAATAAAAAGTGAATTGCATAATATCTTAGTTGTGGAATCAATTCATTTCTTTCTTTAAAGGCAAAAACATGAAAAAGCTAAGAGAAAAACCCTATTGAATACAATATTATTTAGAGCAACTTAATTTATAAATGGTTGTCAACTTAAAAACAAGTGTTCATGTTCAACATGTGGTAATTAAGTACATACAACTTAAGATTACATTTAAATCATACGGTAAAATAAGTTGGAACTTCTGGAGTAATCAACTTAAAAACTTGTGTTTATGCTACCAATTATTAAGTAAGTGGTAATTGAAAACACCTCTGATTGTAGAGGAAAAGCCTTCTCCCCTAACCCAAATAACTTGCTTTAACACAATTTCATTAGAAGTTGTCTTAACTCAATAACCATCGATGCAACCTATTGCCTTGATTTTCTTTGTTAAGCCAAGCCAATTTGTTTTTAGAGTGTACGTAGACTGGGCCTCCCATATAACCTGGCTGAGCCGATATAAAAACCGATCAGCAAATAACTTAAGTCAGAGGTACATGGTGTACTTTTCCTTCACTACATGTATTTAATACCTTTAGTTACTTCACAGATGTGGATGAATGATGCAAAATCTAATCAAGTGTTAAATCAGACTTTAGTTCCACCTGGAGTAAATCCACAAGCTACCCTGCAGTATACAACGTACTTCAAACTTGCTGCACCTTCACCAGCTTTGAGAATAATGGAATAATGACCCCTTGTTTAAGCGGAGAGGTAAACACTGGCCGAATGCCATCAACAGCTTCACGTTTCAATGGGTACGGGACGGAACATGGACATTAACCCTACGTCATATCTGTGAGCTGCCCAGAGTGAGTATGGCACATCTGAAAGCGCGGCAGGAAGCTCAGAGATATGAGAATGACCTCATCATCCTCAACCAACAGCAATGTGCGCAGAACGGCTACGTTCGTGCACATTTTCATTTGATACACGTCACGTGACATAGAGTACATGACATATTCTGTGTGTGTAGGTGCCCAATCAGTGACTGACTCCCAATCTTTAACGATTGGACCCAAATCCCTCCATCTATCAGTGGGCCCCCTGGCTAGTGAAATGTGTGGACCGCCCCTGGGATTTGACACAGTTTGTGTTGTGTGGGTGTGAGTGTAACAGAACCAGCAAACTCCAATACATAGTTTAAACATGAGCTCATCATTCACACATTCTAACAGAAAAACTCTCATCATAGCATTTACACGGATCCTTCAACCACGTTAGCAGTACAATGCAAATGAGAAGCCTCCACACAGCAGGTGGACAAACACGTTGATCAGTCAAACGCAACAACGCCTGAGAATCAGGATATGTCAGCAGCCATTACTATTGATACACATTCACCAGTTCTTTATCATCAAATTACAGTTTTTTGAACCATCGTAGGAGATGGCTGTCGGACTTTAAGACCCTCATTTGTGGAAAAATGAGGTCCAAGCTGAACCGGAGAATCAGATCTCGTCCCAGTAAATGTATTGGCAGACAGATGATAAAATAACTGTTTTTTACTGATGTGGGAAATGGATGACTGTCATCACCGTTATCTTTACTCTGAAGTGGTACAGAAACTTCTCCTTTACAGTTACCCAGCTCCTATTGATTGATTACATCTACCACTAAATTTGAATTCAGGCAAATCTGCTCTTTTTACCACAGAATGTGTAGCCCCAGAATCAACCAAAAATGTAACATCAACACTCATGACTGCCAAAGTCAGTGTGGGACATTTGTTAATGCAAACATTCACCGTCATATTTCAAATATGTACCCTCTTTAACCACAGACATGTCTTCTACATTTTCCTACTCAATAGCATGATGTGTGTGTGTGTGTGTGTGTGTGTGTGTGTGTGTGTGTGTGTCACTTCCCTGGTTAGATGCTGCTGGCTGAATTTCCGTCTCGCTCGATTGGGCCCCTTCCTCCCCATCTGGTGTAGGTCAGTCTTTGTGAATGGTGGCCCCGTCCTTGCTGTCCCCCTCTGCCTCCACTTCCAGTGTTCTGTGAGCAGTCCCATAATCCAATGTTCAACACTGCCACACTTGAAACATCTTTCGTCAAATGAAGGTCTTGCTTCTCGTCCTCTGCCTCGGAAAACCTCCTCTGCGTCTCCCTCGGTATTGTGAGCGGCCAGCATTCTGCGTGGTTTGTGCTGTGGCTGTGAGTCCGTTGAGGAAGGCATTTCTGAGGTTTGTCTCCCAAACACCTGCTTGGTCTCCTAGGGCATCGGGTTTGTTTATCCCGCTGTTGTCCCCATCTACTTGGGCCTGATGGGGGTGGCGAGCTTGGAGTTGACGCTGACTGCATGGCTGGGGCTTGTAGTGGCGGTGGAGGTGGTTGAGGTGTGCCAGCCTGATTGCCAGGGTTGTACGTCGGAGGAAGGAAGGATACCCAGGAGAGGTCATCCAGGCCTGCAATGGAAGGACACAGAGATGTCTGGGGTTTACATGTCTTTTGGAAATAATGTATTTTCCTTCTTGTCTTCACATTCATCTTCAACCTTAATATTTTATTTAATGCCCAAGGCCAACTGCCTTTTTTTTTACTCCCCAGTATTATAAACACTTTCTGTGAGTGTCCAGTTTTCTATAAGTCTTTTACTTTAACTTTATTTGTACCCTTCATTCCATCTTCATGTTCTTGTAATTTATTCTTTAGGTTCTTGATTTTTAATTTACTCAAAAAACCTCCCTTAGGAGATCCGAACATTTCCATCCATATATTTAATTTAGACAGACTGTCCTCACCATATTTTGCTCGCATGACATCCACAATCGGACCCTCAGGGGGGTGTACAAACCCCCTACCCTGCTTTGCTCCCATAACAAAGTATTTAAGTGTTACCAAAACACTTGCTTTGCTCCCATAACAAAGTCTTTAAGTGTTACCAAAACACCCCTGTTACCAAAACACTATTTTTTCATCCGTCGATGATGTAATATTTGTTTCTCAGTACAAATCACACAAAAACTGATCGTAATCCCAAATCACGACGGATATCTCAAATATCCTACTTTCGAGCAGTCCCTCTCATAAATGTCATGTCGAGTTTAATTACGTTTAACTTTAAACAATTTAGACCTATAGAGAGGCGAAGTCACGCCCATCTTCTTCTGGCCCATGGGACCCCGGAAGCGAAAACTGTACATTGAATTCAATGGAGAGAGAAAATGTATCTTTTGATCCCGTTTGAATTGTGCCACGAACTACACATATGATGTTTGTCAATCTTAAACAATAAGTTCCATGTCAAAAAAGTCACATTTTGTCGTAAAACTGTTGAAATATAAGACTATGAAAAATACGCGACTACAAAGACTACAAATCCCAAATCCCATTCTGGCTCGCGTAAGTGATGTCACATGCGATAATGCTCCAAGTGGTTGCGACTCGTAATTAAAGCGAAGAAGAAGATCTCATAACTGATTTATTCCCTCCAATAAATAAGAGATTGCTAAAAATAAATTCACTTTTACAAGATGCCTGTGTGCTTTGTACCAGGTTGTAATCACATAAGTGATCATACCACTTGCTCGTTCTATCGATTCCCGTCTGATAAAAGGACCAGGAGTCGCTGGATCAGACATATCAGGTAATACACATGTTGTGCATAGAACATATATAGTCAAGTTAGCTACCTAGCTAGTAGCGACGAGTAGCGAGCACGTTAGTTAGCATTACATTACTTAGCCTTGTCACTTTTAGTAGCCTTATCATGAAGTTATTATTTTATTACATGAAGTAAACCAACATTTTAAACATGATGGTAAGTATTTCGTGAACCATTTGAAGAGTAGCCTACTGCGCCATCCACCGGGTGCTATGGAAGCAGTCGGGGAGAGTCGAAGGCAGGCAGGCAGCTTTGCATGACATTCTTCTGGACGTGTTTCATTGTGATGATAGTGAGTCAATCTGTTTGTTGGAAAGACAGTCGTTGAGTGATTACTGAGAGAAAATTATTAGAAGAGATAATTATTCAAAGTGTTGTTACTTTAAAGTGTTGTTACTGACCTTTTTCTCTTTTATTTCCTTTCCCTCACCTGTAACTGCTGAGACCCTGAGGAACATGCACACTGACCTGCTCTGGCAACCTGATCTCCACTGTACGTAATAGTATTTGGTTATGGTATATTATTTATATACATCAAAGGCACAATGCACCCCCCAGATACACACATGTATTGAGTGTGATATTGTGCATAGGTCAAGTGAAATCATCTTTACACACTAGAAAACTGTAGGAGCGGCAACTTGTTTTGAAATTGAATTTTTAATATCCGATAATCAAGTTGATCTGTTTTCTTTATTGTTCTCTCTTCCCAGCTCCATCCATCACCATTCTCTGTTCCTGCAGGTCCTGCTTGCTAATCAATGCTCATGTGTTTTTACACAATTACAAATAAAGTCAATGTATTGTATGACATGAAGTTGTGCTTCATTCGTAGTCAATAATAAATTCATTCTGCCTTCAACTGCACAATGACTGTGGACTGCACCGACATCCATGTAGCTTCCCCCCAGTAAGATGAACCAAGCAAAGAGGGTCGCCATCATGCCCAAGGACATCCAGCTGGCCCGCCGCATCCGCGGAGAAAGGGCTTAGACTGACCCGAGACCAGCACACCCAAACACAACGGCTCTTTTAAGAGCCACCTACAGTTTCAAAGAGTTGCAATCCTACGTTATTATAATGATTAAACTGGTTCATGTATCACTTAGTTTACTGAACCGTGATGAATGAAAGAAATGAGTGAGGTAGTGGTTTACTGAAGTTACAAAGACATTAATATATGAGTAACAGGTCAGTGTAAACACAAGCTTCTGTCAATTATGGATCATTCAAACTATATACAAATAATATGTAATAAAGTTCTAAAACAAGTATTCGTTATATTCCTTGATAGCTTTTGGAGAAGGTTGTTTTTAAGTTTACTAAAATCTATCGTTTCAACTGTTTCACTTTATAAAAAGGAACAGGTGAGTAGAGCATCATTGAGTTTCTTATTCTGTCAGTAAATTATCCAAATGAAATGTTTATCATTATTTTAGTCAACCCTAAACAAATTGATTGTACCTTTTAATAATGACCTTACATGGTCGCCAAAGTTAAATTAACTTCAGAAAATCAAATCTGTTCTGTGAAAAACTAATACATGTTTAAAGATAGCAACTTGCCATCCCACTGAAAAACAGTCCATAGAGATTTAAAGGCGTAGTTGTAGTTCAGTCCAACGTTTCATTTGGATTCATTTTCCAACAGTCAACTATTTTCATAAAGAATATATATATTTTTCAAAGTCAACTTTATTGTCAATCTTACTCAGTTTGTGTTTATAGACAGAGAGATCAAGAAGACTTTTAAATCAAATAAAATTATACAATTTACAGATATGTATACAAATATATATATATATATATATATATATATATATATATATATATATATATATATCCTATATACACCATCATGTATAATGATGGTGGACACTTCACCTCCAGCAGGGCAGATGGCTGCCATCGGGGGATGCTCCCAAAACACCGACTCACTCACAAAGAGACCAGACTCGAACACTGTCACCTGATAGGCCTGCACAAAAGCCTTCACCCCTTCGGCCTCATTTACAACTCCCCGGTTGACAGCCATGACTCCATCCAAGTTGTACCCCCCGAGCACCCTCTTCATGAGGGACGCGCATTGAGTGGATGAAAGTCCCGACCGCAGCACAGCACCAAACTTGCTGGCTGTCAACCTGCCCCGCCTGTGTAACTGCCACTGAGGATTTGTCCGCTGTCCTCCGGTGGCTGTCTGGATGGCAGCTTGCTGGTCTCTGCTCAGTCGCATTGAGGCAAGAATTGCCTCAAGCCCCCGACCCCCACGCCCCTTCACCAGCTCCGGCACGGTGACAATGGCCTGATGTTGAGGCCGCGGCTCTGGCTCAGGTGACAAAAGCCATGCCATGCCACACTGTGCGCCCCTCAGTGCAGACCTGAACCAGTCTACATCCTGAGTGGCGATGTCTCTGGCCAGTGGGTTGTATGTCTCCTCTCACTGTTGGTAAAGTTGAGACACCGGCTGGACTACTTTGGAAGTGCCAGGCTTCCTCCACTGGCACTCAACATCTGTGGAGCTGATCTGCCACATGGCACATATTGCCAATGCTGCAGCGTGGCTGCATTTGTACATCCCCTGTGCACAATCACAGACAGCGCTCTGCATCGCGCCATCGTCTCCCATGCAGATCTGTACAAATAAAGTAAGTACCATGTTTGTTAGCATGCTATAATAGATTGAATGAGCAATACAAGGATGGTCCGGATCTGGGGGTGGGAGGGGTTATTTTTCCATAGTTTTGTCCTCTTGTCTGATTGTTGTTATTGTTTGTTTTTTCTGTATTTTTCGTAATGTGTGTTGTACTGGGTGTGATTGTACATTGTATTTTTCTAAATGTGTATCATTCATTTTTGAAAAACATTTGATCAACAATAAAAAAGGATTTGGCCAGGATCTAGACTCAGTGTGTAGTTTATTAATTAATCAATGCTCTCGACATTAGGAAAACACATACCAGTGTACCCGAGGGAGTCACACACAGCTGTGCCTGGATAACCAAACAAATTGACAAGATAACCAAAACCCTTGAATCTACACACAGCAAATAAACTCAAATGACACAACGAGATGTAAAAGGAGATCACACATACAGTATAGTCGATATAAAACTGGCCGCTTCAATCTGAAGAGCAACTAAAACAAAACACGGGAGTTTACCTTGTTCTTGTGAACACTAATGTTATCCACAGCATACACAGAGATCACGAAGTTCTTAAAGAGAAAACTAGTTCCTGAAACAAAACAGGTTAGTGTACCTTGTTAGCTAATGTTAGCTAGCTCACATTAACGTTACACATTGCACTCATATTACTCACCAACATCTTGTAAAGCCGGTCCCGCTGCTCTTACAGAACCGACTAACTCCCCTTTCGTGTATGTACAGCTCTCAACGTGTCCAGACTTGTAGTGATGTTCTCCTCGTTTTATACTTTTATTCTCATTCTGAAAGAAACAGGTGAAATGTGCTAACGTGACGGCCATCTTTGTGATGGTGACGCGTATTGTGCGAGACCAGAGACCTGTATTTCACTCAGCGGTTTCACACAAAAAAATGTGTAACTTCACAGTTTTACGACACATTTTTATTTTTTTGACTTTCAAAATATTCTTTTAAATGGACAAACATCATATGTGTCATTCGTGGCACAATTCAAACGGGATCAAAAGATAACCTTTCTCTCTCCATTAACTTCAATGTATAATTGTACGCTTCCGGGGTCCCATGGAGGCTCCTGGAAAGGGAGGGACTTCGCCTCTCTATACATCTCACCGAGTATTGAAAGCTTTTTGAGTTCGTTGGATCTCGTGAAGTCAATCGGTTCCAACCCCGGCGCTGGGGAAGAGATGGGGGACATGTTTTTACAATGCATTAATTAAAAATACGTTAATTAATGTTTGAGTGTGTGTGTAAGTGTGTGAAAGACACAGAGGCAGAGAGAGAACGCATGTGTGCTGGTAAACACAAGTCAACTGGACTGCGTGCCGTGAGTCTGAATCGATATCTGGTGTGTCCAAGTCCTGCATCTAAACTTGTGACGTTACATTACAGTACAAACTCGCTTTGAGGCCAAAGTCCTTTTCCTTGGCTTCGCAGAACTACTCCCACGCCCAATGCTTTGCCCCTGCCATGGCTGAGGCTTCTGTTCTTCGGGCCTGTCGGTACTTTGCAACTTTTTTGTCTCTCTAAAAACCCAGGTTGCTAATCTAATCTTTGATGGTCTGGCTAACATCTCAAAATGGTTGCCTGCACACCACTTGAAGCTCTGTCTAAATCTGTAGGAAACCAAACTAAAATAAAGGTAAAACTACAATACGTTTTGTATTTGTTATAGGGGACAACGCCACCTAGGTTCAAAAGGAGCCTAGGACTCCCATTGAAAAGCTACATGGGTTCTTCTTTTGAAATCAGGAGTGAGAAGAGATAAAAACCACAATCTGAATAAAAAGTTAACTAAAGGTTATTTATATTCAAAAAGTAAATATTATTATTATGTATCGTTCCATTGACCCAAGCTGACCATGAACACACACTGAGTGTTGGCTTCAGGCTCCGGAGAATCCTCAGTCGATGTGGCAAGGCTTCTCGTCTCTTCTTCTACAATAGGGCTTTGAGTTAGTCGAGTTGAAGTGTGTAGCATATTATTTATTTACTTTAAATCTGAATTAATATACATACAATTAATGTTGTTAAAAAAAACAATACATAACACTTTTGGATTGGTCAAACAATATGTTTATCTAAGAAGAAACATTTTTTAATAAATGTTACGTAAGCAGGTTTCGTACAGGAAATAAATAGAAAAATAATCCATGATGACTAAGCAGATATCTATTTATAGTAGTAATAGTTTTGGAAGGAGTGGTAGATTCTCTTGGTTATCTTGTGATCATGATACCGGAAGAGAACATGGGATATGTTTGTGTGAAGTCCTGAAGGAATGCCAAAATCCTGCCCTCAGAAAACATCTGAGTCTCTTCCTGTTAACACCCAGAAACACACACACACATCTAAAAGTGTTATGTATTATTATTTTTAACAACATTAATTGTATGTATATGAATTAAGATTTAAAGTAAATACATAATATTCTACGTACCTCAACTCGACTAACTCAAATCCCTATTGTAGAAGAAGAGACGAGAAGCCTTGCCACCTCGACTGAGGATTCTCCGGAGCCTGAAGCCAAAACGTACTGTGTGTTCAGGGTCAATACTCCAGCTTGGGTCAATAATAGGGAACGATACATAATAATAATATTTACTTTTTGAGTATATTTAACCTTTAGTTAACCTTTTATTCAGATTGTGGTTTTTACCTCTTCTCACTCCTGATTTTTTCAAAAGAAGAACCCATGTAACTTTTCTATGGGAGTAGAACCTAGGTGGCGTTGTCCCCAATAACAAATACAAAACATATTGTAGTTTTACCTTTATTTTAGTTTGGTTTCCTACAGATTTAGAGAGAGCTTCAAGTGGTGTGCAAGCAACCATTTTGAGATGTTAGCCAGACCATCAAAGATTAGTGTAGCAACCTGGGTTCTTAGAGAGGCAAAAAAACGAAACAGTTGTTATCATGTATTGAATAAGCATTCATTCTGATGGATGAAGGAGTAACATTTAGCAATCGGCAAAAAGAAAAAGTCAATTTGAAGGATATCAGACTCGTGCCCCTTCCTCTGCCAATGGGTCTGGGTGTTTGGTGAAGGAGTCGGCTATGAGCAGCAGGAGTAGAAGTATTAGCTCGAGTGATCCAAGTCTCAGAGAGAGCAAGGAAATCAAGGCATTGCTGGGGAGTAAAGCCAGAAATGAACTCAGTCTTGTGAGTAGCTCACTGGCAGTTCCACAGACCTCCTGTCACAAGGTGTTGGATATGCGTGGATTGGGTGGGATCGATAAGAGATGAGAGGATATGGATGTTAGAATATGGTCAAGGCCTATAATATATGAGAAGACACAGAAACAAAGAATATACACAAATCTGAGTTAGGAAAGATAAGAGAAAGTACAAATAAACTTAGCCTTATCAGTGTTGAATTTGCCTCAATGTAGCCTCCCACTACCCCTAAAGGACAGTTTGTAAGATGAGCAGTAGATTTACTCAACAAGGCACAACCTCGCTCAGTCTGGGAACTTTTGATCTGACTGGAACACACATTTTTCATCAGCTTAGCACACCAGGCGGGTTTACATTCAGCTCAAGGAAACAGGTGTGAAAATTAAGTGTGAATGTGCGTGTGTGTGTGTGTGTGCGTGTGTGTGTGTGTGTGTGTGGCTTCTGTGTGTTTTCTTAACCAAAACAAACTACCACTCCTTTGAAACTATTTTAAATAGATATCTGCATGTTCATCATGGATTATTTTTCTAATTATTTCCTGATGAAATGTAATATGTAGCCTTACGAAACATTTATACAAAATTCTTCTTCTTAGGTAAACATATTTTTTCACAAATCTAAAATTGTGATGTACAGTGTTTTAACAACATTAAGTGCATTTATATGAATTGAGATTTAAAGTAAATAAATAATATTCCACACACTTCAACTCGACTAACTAAAATTCCTATTGTAGAAGAAGAGACGGTAAAGCAAGGCCACCTCGACTGAGGATTCTTCGGAGCCTGAAACCAACTCTCATACCCAGGGGCGGACTGGGGGGAAAAAGTGGCCCAGGGATTAATTGACAGACAGAGACAGGCCCACGTAATGTGCGTCATGTATCGGCCGGCGACGAAAGTATGTTACTTAATAAAAAACCCTATGCATTTAATGTTATTTTGGACAATTATTTATATAATCACATCACCTGAGCCCTTGAGTTGCCAAGAGCAAAATAGTCACGGCATATATTTAGTGATTTTAATGTTAACAGATCATTGATGCAACAACATGTTGACCCAATTTGCCTGACTTGACACATGGAATAAAACATGGGCAACACGTTCTTCTCCACAGCCGCGCGACCTCTGAGTCAGACGTCACTTCTCCCTTTGCTATCCTACGGGTACAGCCGTACAGCCACTCCCCCTGAACCCTGTTGTAACAAAATAATACATTTTTGGGGATGCATCTTGGGAAGTGAGGACGTGGCTTAGAAAGGGCGTGTCGCCTTCTGTCCTGCCAGTGTTGGCAGGACACGAATTAAAATGTCGAACTCGGACTTCATTTTAAGGACATTTCGGCCAGGGGTGTATAGAGCTATATTTGTTTAAGCACCGGATTGGCAAAACAGGAGAGTGTGTGCACCAATCTGCCTTGATCTATGTATTCATGTCTGTGACTCTCACAGTATCTGCTGCCCGCAGCTGTTTTATAGAAGGAACACCTCCTTCACTTCATGAAATCTCTGCAGCACCAGGAGGCAGCGGGAGGGTTAACTCAGCCTCTGAGAAGACGAGCGCGCACCGCCTTTCACGCACCGCCTTTCACGCACCGCCTTTCACGCACCGCCTTTCACGCAGCGCCTTCACTGTGTTTACCTTCAGAATCATTAGAAAGGCTAAATAGCGGTTTGGCCAATGTGTTTTAACCACACACACCTCTACACACACACACCCACCCACACACACACACACACACACACACACACACACACACACACACACACACACACACACACACACACACACACAATTTAAACGCAGACTTGTGTTCCTCAATGTTACGTTGTTATTGTTTCACTGAGCGGACCCGCACATTTTTTTCAAACGCTCCCCTTTTTGGTCCATCTGCGCGGTTTTGTGCGCTGTGATGATTCGGCTGTACCTTTAGTAAGGAATATTAAATGTTGTGAGGAAATCTTTCCTCCAATAATTCCAATAAGTAATACAAAATGTATTCACTTCAGGTTTACGGAAGTAACTGTAATCAGATTACTCGTTTTTCAAATGTACGGCGAGCTGAATACAGTTACTTGATTTTTGTATTCTGATTACATAACGCCGTTACATGTATTCCGTTACAACCCAACCCTGGCCACACCCCGCTGGGCATCAAGAGAGACATAAAACATTTTGTGGAGCAGGGTTTTGTGCATGATCTGTTTGATTTTGATTGGGGTAAAATCGATCTATGTGCTGATGTTGAAACCGCATGGTCTTAATTGTATCTTGGTTTTATGGAGATCATTGATAGACATGCACCCACTGCGTACATTTAGAGTAAAGGGATAAGACAATCCTTGGTTTTCTGCTGAGCTGTCTAGTCTCCTTCATGAGAGAAACAAGGCCTGGGCAAAGGCTAGGAGATCAGGCTCAGAGATAGAATGGCTGCGTTTTAGGCAGCTAAGGAATAGCTTCACTTCAAATGTCAAAAGTGCAAAGTCGAAGTACTATTTGTCAGTTACCACAGAAAACCTAAATAATCCTAGGAAATTTTGGAAAGCAATAAAATCGATATCAACCGGTGATATCCGTAATGAGCTACCTCCGTGCCTTACCACAGCATCTGGCTCTATATCGGACAGGGCTACTATGCTAAATTGCTTTAATGAGCATTTTCTGTCCTGTGGTTCTCTATTTGATTCTGTCACTAACTCTGCTTCTGTAAACACCACAGTCTGTGACTCTGAACAACGTGGTCTGGAAAACCCTTCCAGTTTTACCCCTTTTACTGTTGATGTTGTTCATGAAGCCTTAGCTAAGCTAGATCCTAGGAAACCGGCTGGCCCGGACAACTTGGAACCTTTCTTTTTAAAGATAGCTGCAGATTTTATTGCTCCACCTCTCACTTCTCTTTTTAACCTCTCCCTCAGCACAAATACAATTCCAAAAGTATGGAAGTCTGCTTATGTCTTGCCTTTACTGAAAGGAGGGGAGGCAACTATTTTAAATAACTATAGGCCAATCTCTAAATTGTCAGTTCTGGCTAAGGTTCTTGAACGCCTTGTGAGTGAACAAGTAAAGGAGTTTTTATGTACAAATGACATCCTGTCTAAACATCAGTCAGGATTCAGAAATAAACACAGCACCATCACTGCCACAATGAAAGTGGTGAATGACATTACTAGTATTTTAGATAATAAGCAGAGTTGTGCAGCTCTGTTTATTGACCTTTCCAAAGCGTTTGACACCGTTGATCATCTCATCTTAAAGCAGAGGCTACTCAGTATTGGCCTATCCAGCCTTGCAGTGGGGTGGTTTGTGAACTACCTCTCTGAAAGGTCCCAATGTGTTCATTTTGATGGACAGGTCTTCTGAGTGGTTAAACATTTCTAATGGTGTACCACAAGGTTCTGTTTTAGGATCACTTTTATTCTCCATATATATTAACAGCGTAGGTGAAAATGTGGATGAAGCTACTTTACATTTGTATGCAGATGATACTGTGATGTACTGTGCAGGTCCCTCCATTAAGGAGGCTGTTGTTAAATTACAGGCTGTTTTTAACATTATTCAGACTCAGCTCTCTGAATTAAAGCTTCTTTTAAATGTGGATAAAACCAAGGTAATGCTCTTTTCAAAAGCAAAAAAGACACCAGAGCCTGTTTTAGATATTGTAACTACGCAAGGAACAAAACTTGAAGTTGTTGCCTGTTACAAATACCTTGGTATCTGGCTTGATGATTGTCTCTCTTTTAAACTTCATGTCAATAACCTGCTAAAAAAACTGAGGGTTAGGCTAGGTTTCTTTTTCAGAAACAAGTCCTGTTTCTCGCTTGAGGCCAGGAAAAGGCTCTGTGACCTTTGACCTGTGCTGGACTATGGGGATCTGGTCTATATGAATGCACCTGCCAATTGCCTGGTCAAGTTAGATGCTGCGTATATCACAGTGCACTGAGATTTGTGACAAACTGTAAAGCATTAACCCATCACTGTACCCTGTATGCAAGGGCTGGTTTGCTTTTACTAACTGTACGGAGGCTCAGTCACTGGTACATTTTTATATACAAAGCCATGCTAGGGAAACTTCCATCTTATATCTGCTCCCTGATCTCACGGAAAATTGTAAGTGGCTACTGCCTGAGATCGAATGCTGTGGTTTTATTAAATGTGCCAACTGCTAGGACTGTCTTAGGGAAGACAGCTTTTAGATGCGCAGCTCCTCTGTCTTGGAATAGTCTGCAAATGAAATGGAAACTGAACAATCTGGTGCCACTAAATGTTTTTAAAGCTCGGTTGGATGCTAGTCAATCAGAAGCTATTGGTACCTGTTTATGTGGATAATTATGTAAATGATGCTGGATGTCCTTTTGTTGTTCTGTTTATGCTTTTATGTTTCATGTGGAACTACTTGAACAGGTCTCCCTTGGAAAAGAGATCAATGATCTCAATGGGATTTTATCTGTATAAATAAAGGTTTGAAATGAAATGAAAGACACAGAAACAAAGAATATACACAAATCTGAGGTAGGAAAGATAAGAGAAAGCACAAATAAACTTAGCCTTATCAGTGTTGAATTTGCCTCAATGTAGCCTCCCACTACCCCTAAAGGACAGTTTGTAAGATGAGCAGTAGATTTACTCAACAAGGCACAACCTCGCTCAGTCTGGGAACTTTTGATCTGACTGGAACACGCATTTTTCATCAGCTTAGCACACCAGGCGGGGTTACATTCAGCTCAAGGAAACAGGTGTGAAAATTAAGTTTGCATGTGTGTGTGTGTGTGTGTGTGTGTGTGTGTGTGTGTGTGTGTGGCTTCTGTGTGTTTACAGGAAGAGACTCACATGTTTTCTTAACCAAAACAAACTACCACTCCTTTGAAACTATTATAAATAGATATCTGCATGTTCATCATGGATTATTTTTCAAAATATTTCCTGATGAAATGTAATATGTAGCCTTACGAAACATTTATACAAAATTCTTCTTCTTAGGTAAACATATTTTTTCACAAATCTAAAATTGTTATGTACAGTATCTTTTTTTAACAACATTAAGTGCATTTATATGAATTGAGATTTAAAGTAAATAAATAATATTCCACACACTTCAACTCGACTAACTAAAATTCCTATTGTAGAAGAAGAGACGGTAAAGCAAGGCCACCTCGACTGAGGATTCTCCGGAGCCTGAAACCAACTCTCATACCCAGGGGTGGACTGGGGGGAAAAAGTGGCCCAGGGATTAATTGACAGACAGAGACAGGCCCACGTAATGTGCGGCATGTATCGGCCGGCCGGCGACGAAAGTATGTTACTTCATAAAAAACCCTATGCATTTAATGTTATTTTGGACAATTATTCATATAATCACATCACCTGAGCCCTTGAGTTGCCTAGAGCAAAATAGTCACAGCATATATTTAGTGATTTTAATGTTAACAGATCATTGATGCAATAACATGTTGACCCAATTTGCCTGACTTGACACATGGAATAAAACATGGACGTAGGAAGCATCCTCAATGTGGGTGAGACAATTTAACAGGGGGTGTGAGCAGGTGCTGGACTTCACCTCCTCTAGGGGGGTCCGGGGGCAAGCTCCCCTGGGAAGATTATTTTTTAAATGTTGAAGTTAAATGCATCAATCTGGGAATAATCTATGGCAGTCAGTAGGGGCTTGGACTGTGAGCCGTAGGGTCGCCGGTTCAAGTCCCCGACCAGACCTATTTGGAGTGTGGACTTCTACTTGGAGAGGTCCCAGTTCACCTCCTGCCCTGCCGTGGTGCCCTTGAGCAAGGCACCGGACATCCCCCTTCCCCCCTCACTCCCATTGCTCCGCGGGCGCTGTACAATAGCTGCCCACTGCTCCTAGTACTAGACTCCTGGCACTAGGATGGGTTAAAAGCAGAGAACACATTTCACTGTGTGTGCTCTGCATGTGTGACCATTAAAGAGGGTTTCATCCCTCCATATTCTTCTTCTTCTTCTTCTTCTTCTTCTTCTTCTTCTTCTTCTTCTTCTTCTTCTTCTTCTTCTTCAACACCCATATAAAACAGAACTGTAAACAGATTTACTTTTTCTTTCAACATTTATTTGAACAGCAAGTGGAGGCAAAAGTGACTGCACCCAAAACAATAAACCTGCTAGCTAACTAGCCTAAACTCAGTAACAGAATGTGGGCAACACGTTCTTCTCCACAGCCGCGCGACCTCTGAGTCAGACGTCACTTCCCACTTTTCTATCCCACGGGTACAGCCACTCCCCCTGAACCCTGTTGTAACAAAATAATACTCTTTTTGGGGATGCATCTTGGGATGTGAGGACGTGGCTTAGAAAGGGCGTGTCGCCTTCTGTCCTGCCAGTGTTGGCAGGACATGAATTAAAATGTCGAACTTCATTTTAAGGACATTTCGGCCAGGGGTGTAGAGCTATATTTGTTTAAGCACCAGATTGGCAAAACAGGAGAGTGTGTGCACCAGTCTGCCTCGATCTATGTATTCATGTCTGTGACTCTCACAGTATCTGTTTTATAGAAGGAAAACCTCCTTCACTTCATGAAATCTCTGCAGTACCAGGAGGCAGCGGGAGGGTTAACTCAGCCTCTGAGAAGAGGAGCGCGCAGTGGCTTTCACGCACCGCCTTTCACGCACCGCCTTTCACGCACCGCCTTTCACGCACAGCCTTTCACGCACTGCCTTCACTGTGTTTACCTTCAGAATCATTAGAAAGGCTAAATAGCGGTGTGGCTGATGTGTTTTAACCACACACACCTCTACACACACACACACACACACACACACACACACACACACACACACAACACACACACACACACACACACACACACACACAATTTAAACGCAGACTTGTGTTCCTCCGTGTTACGTTGTTATTGTTTCACTGAGCGGACCCGCACATTTTTTTCAAACACTTCCCTTTCTGGTCCATCTGCGCGGTTTTGTGCGCTGTGATGATTCGGCTGTACCTTTAGTAAGGAATATTAAATGTTGTGAGAAAATCTTTCCACCAATAATTCCGATAAGTAATACAAAATGTATTCACTTCAGGAAAGTAACGCCGTTACATGTATTCCGTTACAACCCAACCCTGGCCACACGCCACTGGGCTGGGCCGGAACACTTACAAATGTGGGCCGGTAGGATTTTTTTTACAAACTTTTTTTTTGTGGCCCTCCACACAGAGCACTGGCCCACCGGGGAAACTCCCGGTATTCCCAATGGCCAGTCCGCCCCTGCTCATACCTCATTCACACCAACGGTGTTTCAGGTTCGGAGCTGGAGCTTGAAAAGCACCGGGTTTTCCTGTTCACACCGCAGCGGAGCAGCCTCTTAGCTCCGGAATCCGGTTCGTTTCAAGCACCAAAAAATGGTCCGGCTAGAGCAAAAGCACCGCATACGTCACGCTTACGTCGAGGCGGGGCAGGGACGGGATCAACTCCTGAACAACAACAAAAAGCCCGCGTTTTATGCAGTTAGTACACAACGATTTAGAAACTTAACAAGCGGCAGTGGTCCACTGAAGAGACCAGCTACCTACTGGGAATCTGGTCTTCTGAAGAGGTACAGAGGAAGCTGGAGCACAATCGGCCATTGTTGTTGTTGTCGGTGTGAGCTGTGAGGGGTTTCCGCGCAGTTTGGCTTTATGAAGCAGGCAGGCAAACGGCTACGTCATGACGCAATGACGCAACACCAGTCGGACTCTGGGCGGTGTGAAAAGAGCCGGAGCTAAACCGAAGAACCAGTTCTGAACCTGAAAAGCTCTAGCACGGAGCTTGAACCGGATTTGCCTTGGTGTGAATGAGGTATTACTGTGTGTTCAGGGTCAATACTCCAGCTTAGGTCAATACTAGGGAACGATACCTAATAATAATATTTACTTTTAGAGTATAATTAACCTTTAGTTCACCTTTTATTCAGATTGTGGTTTTTAACTCTTCTCACTCCTGATTTCAAAAGAATGTAACTTTTCAATGGGATTCCTATTGGCCCCTTTTGAACCTAGGTGGTGTTGTCCCCTATAACAAACACAAAACATATTGTAGTATTACCTTTATTTTAGTTTGGTTTCCTACAGATTTAGACAGAGCTTCAAGTGGTGTGCAAGCAACCATTTTGAGATGTTAGCCAGACAATGAAAGATTAGTGTAGCAATCTGGGTTTTTAGAGAGACAAAAAAACAAATCAGTTGTTATCATGTATTGAATAAGCATTCATTCTGATGGATGTTGGCCTACCATACAATTGTTTTATGTGTGTGTGTGTGTGTGTGTGTGTGTGTGTGTGTGTGTGCACGTGCGCACGTCTGTGTACAGATGTAGCACTCCAGGGGGGTATACTGCGAAGCAGGATTTTCGCTTAGCCGGCTAAATTCAGGGAAAACTCCGGCTTTCCGGTCATCCGAAGCTGGTTCTCTTTTTAGCAGGTTAGATCTCCATGGTAATATATGCTAAGCAGCTAACCTGGTCGGGACCAGGTTAGGTTGCAGGCTAAGAGCTCAACTCAGTGAAAACACCGCCTGCTGACCAATCAGAGCTCAGTGTGCGGAGTTCAAAGCGATCAAGTCATATTACAGGAGAAAGGAAATACAGAAAAGCTGCCGTTGCAGGAAAGACGGCCGGCAAAAATCACCAACTGTGTGAACGTGAACATGAATAGAATATCACCTCCATCTTCAGAGCAATCTGACTGTTATAACATTAGCGTTAAGAAAGCTTACTTAAATATCGGCCACAACATAAGTAACCGGATCAGAGTACATTAAGTACAGTCCGCGGCATATCACATCATAGTGTTTGTCATATATCTGAGTCAGCTGAGCCGTATCTGGCCGTGCAACACTCACAGTGTCACATACTGTATGCAGAAGTATTATTTTAAGCAACACATAAGTTGACGAAACACTCGAGACAAATGTAATTGAAGTCAGATCGTGTTTTAGACGGGGCAGTGATATCATAAACCTGTTAATGTACACATTCAAACACTTGTTCTGTTACCAGCTGTATTCACCTTGCAGGTGCAGCTATGTGGCTTTTATCCTGGATAAAGTGTTTAAGTCATGGATGTTTAAAGTTTAACTTCTTCATTTTTGACTAGTATTAAAGTTCACTTTTCATTCAGGAAGTATGACGCTGCGCTGTCAGTATGCTTCTCCATGTTTGTGATTGGTCGAATGCTCCAAATACCACCCCTTTCATGTGAACGCGTACCTAACTAGATAGGACACGGCTGGCTTGAGCGATCCACTTGATAACCCGTAGTACAGTTTAGCGAGAGCGCGTATGTTTTGGATTAAGCCAACCGGCTAACTCAAACATATCCAGGTTAGGTTGAACCAGGTTCGTAGTATAGGCCCCAGATAGGACTCACATGGATGTGTCCCAGTCAAAAGCCCAGCGGATCCCAGTGGCTGGGGGTGTTGCCAAATTGCTAGAGGGCGTTGCCACATTTCCCCATTTGTTCAATCACAGCATTTAACCATGAGGTGGCGCTTCATTCACAAATACACAAATACAACTGGGTGTTGTAGAACTTAGTCTGTTTGCAATGTGTGCAGCTCTGCAGTTGTGTTTGTTGAATACTGTAGCATTGAATCACTTATTTGTTATGGTTTTCACAGGCTACTATAATGAAAAAACATCAATGTTTTAGATCAAATAAAGTATATAGTTTGCTTTATGGAGTATATGTTTTCTAATATTGTTGGGGTGTTTTTACACAGTACAGTAGATTGAAGTAAATCAACTTATACATGTCATGATTCTTGTGTTATGTCACGTTTTAGTTTTGTATGTCTTGTTATGGGTGTGTTTCTGTTCTCCTTGTCATGTTTTCCTCCCTGTGTATTGTCTGGTCTTTTCCCCCGTGTTTTCATGTCTGTCGTTAGTTTCCCTGGTGTGTCTAATTTCCTGATTGTTTTCACCTGTCACCCCTTCTGTGTCTCCTGTGCTCATCAGTGTCAGCCCCGCCCCTGATTGTTCCCACCTGTGTCCTGTTACCCTGTGTTTAAATTCCCCTGTCTCCCAGTGTTCAGTGTCAGTTCGTTTTGGTCGATTGCCATGGTCAGTGCTTTGTTTTTTGTCTCTTGCCACAGTCAGGTTTATGCTCTCTTCATGCTATGGTTAAGATTTGTTCCTCACCACGTGAGCGATTTTCAGTTTGTTCTCAATTTTTTGTCATCTCAATCTGACATTAGTTAGTGACCATTTTTTGTTCATCTTCCTGCTTTTTGGAAGAATAAAGTATCTTACCAATACTTTACTTTGTCTCCCGGGTCGTGCAATTGGGTCCTACCTCCTAAGTGACTGGCCATAACAATACATTAAGATAAGATACGATAAGATGTACCTTTATTAATCCCTGTGGGGAAATTCAGTAGTTCAAACAGCAACAGGGTAAGAGTGAAAAACAGGATAGCACAGATTCACACAGATTAATAAAATCAAAAATAAGATGAGCGATACAAATAAAAATAATAATAATGAGAAATGAATAAAACTAAAATATAATTATAATATGATATATTATAATTAGGGCTGTCAAACGATTACAAATTGTAATCAGATTAATCACAGTTTAAAAATTAATTAATCATGATTAATCACCATTCGAACTATGTCCAAAATATGCCATTTATTTATGTATATTGTTGTGGGAATGGAAAGATAAATGAAAGATGGTGGATATATCCATTTAACATACAGTATCTATGTTTATTATAATATTTTTGTGTGTGTCAAAATGAAAGACAACCCACACACCTATCAATCATCATACGGTGGGGTCTTAATTCATTACGTGTTGATTTCTATCAACGGGTGAGTACTTCAGGAAAGTCGACGGGGGGGCTAGTGGAGTACTTCGTGACCACAGAGTGTGAACGTTGTGATTAGCTGTTTTAGCGCAGTTCTCCAGTGAAGGGGAGTCTCCCTCTGCAGCCGGTTGACGTAGTTTTGGCACAAGTCCGTTGTACAGACCGATGTTATGTTATGTTAGATGGAGTTTGTAGGATTCATGGTGAACCGTGAGGGATGATTTCTTGGTTAGGCCTTCAAGCTGGCGGCCGGTTTGCTTCAGCTAAGGGAGTGTAGGGGTGAACCAGAGTGAGGAGGTTTTAAAAGTGACATTTTTCCTGTTGAGGGAGGCGAGTAGGGTGGAATTAAGGTGGTTGAGTTATTCATCGGGTGAGCTGAGGTTCGAGTCCAGAGGGAGAGTAGAGGACAGCAGGTCGGAGAGGTGCTGGGGATCAACAGAGCATAAATTACGGAAGGTGATGTTCCTGGATGGGGGGGGGGAGGCGAAGGTGAACTGTATGAGTTTGTGGTCAGAGAGGGGAAAGGGGCAGCGGTGGAGGTCGAGTACTGGGATGTAGGTGGAGCAGACAAGGTCAAGGATGTGTCCTTTATCATGGGTGGGGAAGGTGACATATTGGGTCATTGAGAAATTGTCCAGAAGGGAGGAGAATTCAGAAGCGAGTTTGCAGATGGGGGAGTCCATGTAGATGTTGAGGTCGCCAAGGAGTAACAGACGAGGGAGAGGGATAAGCAATGGTGAAGGAGTTCAGTAATCAGAAGGAAGGAGGGGTGTGGTTTGGGGGGTCGTAAATGAGGCAAAATAAACTGTCAGGAGGGAGGGGCTTTGAAGGTGAGGAATTTCGAAGGAGGTACTGGAGGGAGGGTAGTTTTCTGTATTCCGAATGTTGGGGTTGTAGATGACAGCCAGCCCACCACCACGGCGTGAGGGGAGGGGTGAAACATACAATTCATTTGCATGATAACATTCACAGTAAATTGCTGTGAACTTTACTGTGCAAGTCATGCAAAAATGTTTACAGAGTAGAAAAATGCTTTACGGTTTCGGATTCCTTAGCATTCACAACAACAAAAAAAATCCAACCCTGGCCAGCAAATGTTCCTCATCATCATGTTATTATCCTTTGTGGGTGTATTAAGCATTATATCAGTAAATGTTGTGGAACCAGTGATGCAGCGATTAAAAGATTAAGTGATAAACTTGCCAAAGGAGGAACCAAGGCCCAGGTGTGTATAAAAGGATGCGCAAGGTGGATGTGAAGCACAGATACTTGGAGACAGAGGTGAATTCAGGAAAAGAATGGCCACCCGCTCTTCTGTCTCCTCCTTCAGCTGGTCTCACATGGCGTCTGCATCCACTCACTACTACGGGGGAACCGAGACCTATAGCTACAAAGGCAGAAACCCTGATGGATCTTTAGGGTGAGAGAAACTACTTTTAAACCTTTGCATCAAGTTAATAATTAACTAATTTATTCATATTTATGCCGTTGTTATTTTTACACTCACTTATGTTAAAGTTGTTGCCATACATTAAATATAGTTTACCTCAATGTTTTTTTTTAAATGTGTTGTCTAGCTTGTTACCTTGATTGGTATATGTCAAAGCAAAAAATACATTAGAAATAGCGATACAAATATGCATTATTTTTATTTTAATTTTTTTCAAAGGTGGACTTTCGCAACAGGGTGACGCACGATGGGTGTCAGTACTCCCACTCCCAGACATGTAGCACTGGCAACTGTGGCTTAGTCACTAATCAACAGAGAAGCATAACCGACAGGAGCACCAATGCACCGCAAAGCAACAGACAGTGGTGTGAAACAGAAACAGTTGAACAAAGAAAAGTCCCAACTGACAAACCTTTTGACATGAGGTGAGCTTTTTCTCTGACTCAAATCATGCTAAAGTTATATTTGTGGAGTCTCCATAATTGCATTGCAAACACTTGTATTTGTTGTTTTGATGCTTACCATAAAATAACAAATAAAAACAAGCATCTGTATAATGCAGTATTTGTTTGAACACCTATCAGGGCAAGCAGCTGTTGTTGGATCCGAACACGTAACGGGGTTTCAGGTTGGAGATTTCAAACTCAAGTAGATTTGGGATCAAGATCTGACACTGGCAAACCAAACAGATCCCCAGACATTGCCATTCTACCTTTCCTACGGTAAGCTCATTCTTTATTTTGTTGTTTGATTAAATCGCTCTGTATCATGAAGGTGCAGTCCTGCAGACAGTTTCTGCTCTGCACTCACAAAGTGAAGTGACAAAATGGGTGTTAACCTTTACAGTTCTGCCTTACCATCGGCTGAAACCTCTTTCCCTAAACAGTTGTTAGATGATTGCTTTACAATTGCCTCTATTTAATAACTGTGTCTACTGCTTCCATTCATTTGAATGAAATTATATTCATTAAAAAAAGGACAACTCGCGTTGTGTTTATTCTTTGAAATGGGTGTGTCATGTGCATATAAGTATCAATTTAAATTCTTTGTGGGTGGGTTTGGGGCCACCCTAAAAGAAGTCACTGTGGCCGTGCTTACTCTACTACCTCACCTGTGCAGTTATAACTCTGATTATTTGATCCTTTTGGGTTTTATGGGCAGAACAGTGTTCCTCACTCTTGTTAATGTGTCCTTTCAAGAGTTCCCCAGAACTGCCCACGGACCTACAAGCTGATGTCCTTTGACCCTGATGGAGACACAGTTCGCTGCAGATATGGAGATATCAGAAATATAGAGTGCAGCGGATGTAACCTACCTTCAGGCTTTGTCTTGGAACAGGTCTGTAAATTAAAACTCAATGTCCTTATACATTTTCCAATACCTGACTGATCCTTTGCCTCACTAAATGTCTGAATGTTTACATTGTTAGGGTTCCTGCTCCTTACATTACCGCAATGCCATCGCCAACCCAAGTGTTTTTGGATTTGAGTTGGTGGTGGAGGACTTCCCGCAAAGGCCCATCTCTCTGTCCTACACCGATGGAACCCAATCCTACAAGGCTCCACTGAATCCCATGAGGCATAAACGAGCCTCCTTCCAAACATATCCTCCCACGACTGCAGCACCAACCACAACTGCAGCACCAACCAGAACTGTAGCACCAACCACAACCACTGACAACAGACACCTGCATGGCACCACGCCTCTCAGTAAACTGCCTTTGCAATTCTCCTTTCTTGGTGAGTATGGTTGTACTTGTCCTCAATTAGGAAATCCATAATAACATAAAAGCTGTTTCTGAAAAGCACTGCCTTCAGGTGTAACCTGTCATGCACCTCTTGCAGTTCCAGTGACAACTTAATGTGCAACGTCTTATTTTTTGTTCTACATTTGTGTTCTAAATACATTCTTTAGCATAAGAAGTAAGTACATTTTCTACACCTGCATAGAGACATTTTAGATGTTCTGCCCTAACCCTAACCCTTAGGTGAGGTTGACTCACAATTACGGATTTGCGATTTTTCTTAGGTTTCTTAGGTTTATGCAAATGTACGTGACCGGCTCTTTCAGGTACAAATTAGGAATGTTAGGGATTAGGGTTGTGACATTTATAAATGGAGAAAAATGCCAGGATTGTTGGATTTAAAGCAAAATGTTTAATTACAAAACTGTATTTTGAAGCAGTCGTTTTAGATGGTCTATAGCGCCATCTGGTGGAATTTCTTATTTTTAGAAATAAATTTTCAACATGTTGTCTGTGTGTCCGTGCCTTAACAAGAGGCCATAATCAAGGAACTTACAATTATGGTTTTGAAGATGGGCTTCATTTGAAAATGAATGGGGGTGCGGGAAAATGTCAGGGATAATACGGCCTCACAGCTTTCTGCAACAATCCGCACAAACTAGTGGAAAAGCCGTAATTTGAAGATAGAAATTTTTGGATTTCCCTCTTCAAAACCCTTAACCCTCACCTGAAGATATTCAGCCTTTGACAGATAATGAATATAATCTGCTGTGACAGCTTTGATGTTTTGAGCAACAGACAATGACAAAGTGGTTTTAAGAACTGATCAAGAACTCTTAGAGAACTGTTGCACTTTTTAACTGCAGTGGACCCACCTGCTCCCTCGTGTGTTGATGGACTCTACTTGCCAAAGTTTGTGCACCCAACACCCTGAAGATGGACAACACATCAATGCCGAGGTCAACAAAGAAGTGGAGATCAGAGTCCGAGCACAAGCTTCACATGCAACGTAAGTGAGAATCAACGTGATGAGTATCGCCTTGTGGCGTCAGAACATTATCAGCATTTCTGCTAGTGAGATAACTTCAGCGATAAGAAGGAAATATCTGGTTTCTTTCTTTTGTTTTCACACAGACTACATGATATCATCATCAGTGGGCCACTGAATATCACCAAGCACAGAAGCACACGTGGAGACTTTGTCATCAGGTGGACGCCTGGCCCTGATGATGTGGGGGATCATTACCCAATCTGCTTTGCTGTTGAATCAGTAATCGAGTGAGTGAGCCTTACATATATTTTATATTTTATACAATTAGTATGCATTTGTGTGTGTTAAATATTGATTTCACTTTTCCCACATTTTACAGTCCCGCCTCTACCCTCCCCCCTCAAACCACAATTTATTACGGTCTCCATTCTCACGTCACCCCAATCTCCACAGTAAGTAACAGTTTGATATTTTTGAATCAAACTTAAAAAGCTATAAACGACATTGACATAAACAAATAAATCGTCTGCATATTGATTTTAGTGACTTTGTGGTTAAAGTTATATACAATTCAAACACCTTACTGAATGAGTAACAGGCTCCTTAAACAAAAAAACGATTCAAGATAAATCTTTGGTCATTGATGCTTTTCAGGTCCGGAATCTATCAGTCCGAGATGAGGTGTGTTCTGGTGAACATCGGTCAAAGACTAAGTAAGAACGATTTTTGTTTAACATCAACATTTTATAGTAGAACTACAAACTGGAACGGCGTTTATATCATAACCAAAAGGTTACATTCCATTAGTGGCTTCATGGACTTTTGCAAGGCCGTTGTGTTTGATCACATCAAACCCATTACTGTAGGCGAACAACACCACCCATGTCCTGAATTTATATTAACTGAAACCTTTCTTTTTGGTCAAACAATATTTAAGGATCAAACAAGTCAATATAAATCTTTGTTAACTAGCTTTGCAGTCTTCTTCTTGTCTGTTCTGGAGCGTTACTGCCACCTGTAGACTAGAACCATCAGTGTAATGTGTATTTATTTTGTAAACTATTTATCTCTTGCTCTAGTTGAATCCCATGTGACCTGCCATGAGTCCTCAATGACGGTAGAGGTTGAGAGATCTTCTCTCCCTGGACTTCATGAGGATCATTTACGCCTCAGTGACCCCAGCAACACGGCCTGCAACCTGCAGACGAACTCCAACAGCACGCACATCATCGCGGTCGTACCCCTCAACGCCTGCGGCACTCAGATCGAGGTAACAATAGAGCATCTATTTCATCACCTGCCGGGTTTTTCTCTAAACTACTTTTTATTAGGAGAATGACTGGGTACTAAAAATATTCATATAAGTAAAATTACAATGTTTTAGACATTAAAGCATGTAAACAGGTTCTAGTTGACACCCCAAATACACATATGAGCGTGAACACAATATGTCCCCTTTAACTCTGAAGGAAGATGAGGAAAACCTGGTTTTCAAAAATGAAATCACCACGGTGGACAACATACACGACCTGGTCACCAGGAACCACCTGCTGGAGGTCCAGTTCTACTGCCAGTACCCCAAACGTGGGAACGTGTCGCAGGGCTTCACAGCACACAGGAGGAATGTGGTGGTGTGGGATAAAGGCTTCGGAAAGTTCACCTACGAATTTGAGTTCTACCCAGACAGCCAATATAGACAAATGATTGATCCAGGGCTGTACCCTCTGGAGTACGATGTGACGAATAGGATCTTCATGCAGATAGAGGCCAAATCTACCGTCAACAACACCCAGCTGTTTGTGGAGTCCTGCAGTGTACATTTGACCTGGGATGGAGCTCTGTATTTATTTATGGTTGAAGATGACTGGTAAAGGAAAGTTGTCATATAGATATGAGGGAGAAAAGTGTTTAATAAAACAACTTGATATAACATAAGTTTATAAATCCTGATTATGGAGAGTAGATTACTTTGAGGTTTCAGCGATTGAATGGAAACAGTACCATTTGTCATATTATTGCAATTATAAGGTTTTTAAACCCTTAAGCTAATGTTCAGTTGTAGAAACGGGTAATTGAATCCTCTCAGTGACATTATAATGTAGAGATTCTGCATTATGTATTCTTCTGTTGATGTGCCACACGATGGCGCCACTATTATCTTTATTGTGAAACCAACATAATAGTTATCAGATATTTTATCCAACGTAATTCAAATGCCCAATGTAACATCAAAATTACAAAATATACAATATTACACCGTACAATCCAAGCTAAATTCTGGTTTCATTAATACTGAAACATCACTGCATATATTTTTATATACACATTTTAACATATTGATTATTTTTATATATTTAAGCACAATGTGAACATTTCTACATATTATTATAAAATACAAATTACAAATATTATATTGTATTTTATCTTCTTTTGGCACATTATTTCCTTAACTTCTTATCTTTAGAAAAATAAGTTATTTTTATTTGATCATTTTATTGCACATTTTAACTTTTATTTGTATTATTTTTTATAGTCTTAATGCACATTTTACAACTTTTTTAGTTTTTTTATCAAGCTTTTATTTAGCATTTAAAAACATTCCAGACCGATGACAGAAACACACGTCATTGTATTTATGCAAACCGTGGTTTCAGGTAATTCTACCATTTGTTTGGATTTATTTGAAGGATTTTCCACAGGAAGTGAAATGCTGCTCTTCCATTTCCTCCTGTTTCTCATTGTATCGTCTTATTGCACATTTTCACTTTAACTTCTCAGGTTTATATAACTATGTATTATACTATTATATGTTATTGTCTTATTGCACATATTTATTTTAACTTCTTATATATTCAATTTATTTTAAGTGTTGTTTTGTTTTATATTTTCTTACTGCACATCACATGTTTTACTCCAACTTCTTAAGTTTATATACATGTGTATTATTTCATTTTTATGTTACCGTCTTATTGCACATTTCACTTTATACTCTGTTTCGTGTCTTCAGGAACTGCTCTCCCTGTTCCTCCTGTTGCAGACCTGTATCTCTTCCAGGCTAATGCTAACAGAGCTAGCTTCAGAGTGTCCCGACCATAGATATATATATAAACACTAGATGGCTCATGGGAGATTTTCCAGCGTAGTTGACCGGCCGCCATCTTGCCACAGTCAACAGTTACTCTGATTCGCGTTATGGTAGCTGTTGTAAGATGAGTGATCTGCACAAAAATACTCTTAACTCTCTGAAATCTTGACTGATTTACAAACGGTTGGGTTTATTAGAAACATTATTAGCATGGCTATGATACAGGATGCTTGGACATGTTGAAATTGCAGCTTTTCTTTGTGTATGTGGTTGTATTTATTAGCTGGCTAATAACAAGAGGCTGTGAGTGAGACCTAGTATTACAAATTTGACCCAGCAACTTTACACTAGTGGGAGAGGCAGAACTGCTCTTTCTTTTCAACATAACTTAAGTTACACATGATTTCTTCCAAGTGGTTTGGCTTGTTAAAAACATCTTGCATTATGATACAGGAATTTGCTGGCTTTGTGTTTACAGAAGTACCTGACTATGCCGGACTTTTGTGCCGCCCACAGATGTTTAATGGTGAATCGCTTTCACTGGGAGCATATATCGCCAACTACTATGTATTTATTAAATATTCATGTTCCATGAGATGCAGCACTATGTTCCCCACATATGTTTATGTTTGCTCAGTCTAATAAACCCATAACATGGTTGTGAAAGAATACCAAAGCTGAGGCTGGACGATGATTGATTGTTGGTGTGCCATGTGTCACCGTGTGTCTTATTGGTTTTGTGTTATACTGTATTTCATTGTGTGCAGTTGGTCCTTATCTCCAAGACACATTTAAAATAAATAACCTTGAACCTTGAAGCCCCATCTCTCCCCACCTGCTCCTGCTTCCTACACCACACCAAGTTGTTCTTCTTAATAATAATAATACATTTAGTTTGGGGGGGCCGCCTTTCATAACACCCAAGGACACCTTACAGGGGCATAGGGGCAATATAGGGAACAATTTAAACAGTGGATTTTGTGATATATCAGCCGGGGTAAGACAAGACAAACCGCAAATGGACTACAGAAGGACACAAAATGACACATGGTACAGTTTATATTATTCTTGGTCTTTTTTCAATAACATATTTCAAAGGTTCTGGATTTGTTTACAAATCTAGAAACTAAATACAAAACTAGGATGATATGAAGATCTCATGTCAAAAATAATTGTGATAAATTAGACAGAACTGGCCTGTCTGTGAGCACATTTTATGTTGGTTTGGTTCTTCTGATAAAGGTGTGAATATCTAAATAATATACCAACATATGCTATTGTCATTAGTTGTGTCCCTGTTCTTCAAGCTAAGGCATTGCTAAATTAACAACTCTTGGCTTACAGAGTGGTAACATGAGACCGATTTATATATAAAATATAAATGTAGTTTAATTTTATAATTTATTTATAATTTATTTTATATATTAACAATATAATAAAATAAATGGAAATATATACACCGGCAAATATTTAATATAAATACCTTGTGTGTGTGTGTATAGCTATTGCTTTATCTGATTAATGTTATTTTCATATGAAAGTCCATGATTATAAGTATGCAGTATCATAACTACATCTTTGATGTTTATAAAAAACCAAACCGTTTGAAAATTGGTGGAAAATTGAGCAAGCTATGGTTATTTAAATAGTAAACCATAATGTTATGAATGAGAGAACTGCCTGTAGCAAGATGGCGGCCAAGTAGCAACGTCGGTCTCCATTGACCACCAGCGCGGGTGAGTCATCTAGTGTTTATATATATCTATGATTTTTTCATCATGCGCCATTGAGCAACTCTCATAGGAATGAATGAGCCCCGCCTCCCACGCTGTATCCAGTTCTTATTATTAGGGCTGTCAAGTTAACGCGTTAATAAAAAAAGATTAACGGCACTAATTATTTTAACGCGATTAACGCATGTGTATTTTTTTTTCTCGGCCGCCCCGTAGTTTCAGAGCGCATCGACTTTAAAATACCATCTACAAACTGATGCTGCTGACAGCCCCGCTGCTGACAGCCCCGCTCCTGCCGCCCGCTTGTGGCAGACCACACTTCCACGCTCACCGGCAGGCACCGACTGGCCATCGTGAGGACCGGGAGGGTGTGTGTATGTGTGGCCCGAGCGAGCGAGAGAGACCTTACGTGCATTGTTGTTGTTAGCATCGGGTGCTAGCTAGCTGCGCTAACGGATATAAGGAGGTGTTTCAATGAAAACAGAGGAGCGCTCTATCCACACAACTGCGCCGAGCACTTGACTTTATGCAGGCAGCCAGACAGCGGGACATTGTACGAAAAGTCAGCACACTCATGATTGCATCGTCCAGGCAGCTCCCGTTCGAGCATATGCCTTGAGTTGCACTATGGACACTATGGACGCGCTCGTGAACTGTCAACGGGGGGGGACCTCTGTGTCGCCTGTTAGCGCAACTTACATGATGCCGTTTAGATAATATAATAATAAAGGCCGGTGCCGGCTGTCAGCGAACCGATCCGGCCTTTCTGCGCGACTATCACTCAAATGCGAGACATAGTCTCAATTTGTGGGACGCGGGACAAATAATAAAAATGCTGTGTGTTGCAGCATCTGATATTTAAGAAGTGTGTTACATTTGAAATGGCAGAAAGTCTTGTTGCAATTTCCAGATATTAAAAGAGGTCCTTTGAGTTTCTCTGGTAATTATCAATAGTAGCAGTTAAGTGAATACTGTTCAAACAATACTTGTGTTTGTGTTTTATATTGATTTCTCTGTTTTATCCTTTCATAAATGTGAGGACTAAAATGGCTATGAACAAAAGGCTAGTTGCAGTAAACAGGGTTTTATTGCTCTGCGGGGGAGGTGTTATGCAGGACATGGTGCTAGGTGGGGGAAGATCGCTAGCATGTCAAGTTTCATGGAAGTCTACATCTCTTGAATAGTATATGTGTGGGTTTAATTACTTTCTATTTTGTGTAACCAGAAGTTGGAGATATGAGAGGTGAAATATTTGTGTTATCTTTGGAAGCAAATAAATATCCTTTAAGACACATCTGAGGTCTCTGGAATGTGGGGGGGGGGTGTGTGTGTGTGTGTGTGGAGGTTGAGTAAACTCCACCCCTTCCTGTATCTATTGGTATGAAAGCCTATTCAGCTTTTTGTTCTGCCTCTCTCTTCTGGCGCCGCCGGATCGGAAGGTTGTGGCGGCCCGTGAACAAGGGCCAGGAGTAGGCCTACTCCTGACATTACGCATATGATATGATATGGTTTTGTATGGTAATGTATTGATTGTATTGCATTGTTATATTACCATTAAAATAGATTATTGTTTTTAACGGATACTTGTATGTTCTGGATTCCTTCCTGTATCAATCAATCAATCAATCAATGTTTATTTATATAGCCCAATATCACAAATGTTACATTTGTCTCAGTGGTCTTCACAGTGTGTACAGAATATCAGTATGACAATACGACACCCTCTGTCCTTAGACCCTCACATCGTACAAGGAAAAACTTCCAAAGAAAACCCAGTTTAAAGGGAAAAAATGGGAGAAACCTCAGGGAGAGCAACAGAGGAGGGATCCCTCTCCCAGGACGGACAGACGTGCAATAGATGCCGTGTGTAAATTGAAAAGATAATACATTTGCAACATAGGTAGTCCAAATGTTTGGAAATGCATGTGTGTATAATAGGAAGATGAATCCACGAGGATATCCATCCAGGACCGATGATCCAGGACCACAGCCACGACTCAAGATCCAGCGCTCGCGATCCAGGACACAAGACCGCAGGATCATCCATGACTCCGGATCCCAGCATATATAGACCCCAAAAAGAAAGACACTTGGGGAAGCTGGGTTAATCGGAACATGAGAGTACACGGGTATAGACAGAGAGAAGGAAGAAGTAAGATGTCCCCCGACAAACTAAGCCTATATCAGCAAAACTAGGGGCTGAATCTAATCAGCCCTAACTATAAGCTTTATCAAAAAGGAAGGTCTTAAGCGCACTCTTAAAAACGGATAGGGTGTCTGCCGCCCGAACACAAACTGGAAGCTGATTCCACAAATGTGGAGCTTGATAAGAAAAGGCTCTGGCTCCCATTGTACTTTTAGAGACTCTAGGAACAACCAACAACCCTGCATTCTTGGAACGCAATGCCCTAGTAGGACAGTAGGGTATAATGAGTTCTTTAAGGTAAGATGGCGCCTGCCCATTAAGGGCTTTGTAGGCGAGAAGAAGAATTTTAAATTCTATCCTGTGTTCTATAGGGAGCCAGTGTAAGGCAGCCAGAACAGGAGTAATGTGGTCCCTTCTCCTAACTCTGGTTAGTACACGAGCCGCAGCATTTTGAATCAGCTGAAGCGACTTGATTGACTTTTTGGTACTCCCTGATAGTAAAGAGTTACAATAATCCAGCCTAGAAGTAACAAATGCATGGACTAGTTTCTCTGCATCGTTTTGAGGCAAGATATGCCTGATTTTTGCAATGTTACGTAGATGGAAGTAGGCGGTCCTTGAAATTGATTTTATGTGGGCGTTAAAGGATAAATCCTGATCAAATATAACACCAAGATTCCTTACAGTCTCACTGGAGGCCAAATTAATGCCATCCATAGTTAGTATATCTTTAGATAATTTGTTTCGTAGATTCTTCGGGCCAAGTACAATAACTTCAGTTTTGGTCGTGTTTAACATCAAAAAGTTTAAGGTCATCCACGTTTTTAAGTCCTTAAGGCAGTCTTGAATTTTATTTAGATGATTAATTTCATCAGGCTTAATTGATAAATATAGTTGAGTATCATCCGCATAACAATGAAAGTTTACAGAATGATTCCTTATAATATTGCCTAACGGAAGCATATATAATGTGAACAAAATAGGTCCGAGCACTGAGCCCTGTGGCACTCCATGGCTAACTTTGGTTTGCGTGGAAGATTCATCGTTGACACGTACAAACTGAGAGCGTTCAGATAGATAGGACCTAAACCAGCCTAAAGCAGTTCCCTGTATGCCAACCAAGTGCTCTAGTCTTTGCAATAGGATATCATGGTCGATAGTATCAAATGCAGCACTGAGATCGAGCAAAACAAGAATAGAGACAAGTCCCTTGTCTGAGGCTATTAGAATATCATTTGTGACTTTAACCAGAGCTGTCTCTGTGCTATGATGTGTTCTAAAGCCAGACTGAAAATCTTCAAATAAATCATTGTTTTTTAAGTAATCACACAACTGTTTTGCGACCGCTTTCTCAAGAATTTTTGAGAGGAACGGAAGATTAGAAATAGGTCTATAGTTGGCTAAAACCTCTGGATCGAGGTTGTGCTTTTTAAGAAGCGGTTTTATCACTGCTACTTTGAATGATTGTGGAACATAGCCTGATAATAAAGACATATTCATAATATTTAATAAAGAAGTGCTAATTAATGGAAAAACTTCCTTCAACAGCTTAGTTGGAATTGGGTCTAACATGCACGTTGATGGTTTAGAAGAGAGAATCATTGAATGTAATTGTTCAAGGTTAATGGCTGAAAAGCATTCTAGTTTACTATCTCGTGTAATATTAGAACTTACGATTCCGGGAGCTGTTGATAACATTATACTGGTCGAAGGCAAGAGGTCATTAATTTTGTTTCTAAGAGTAACAATTTTATCGTTAAAAAAGCACATACAATCATTACTACTGAGTGCTATGGGAATAGAAGGCTCAATGGAGCTGTGGCTCTCTGTCAGCCTGGCTACAGTGCTGAAAAGAAATCTTGCATTATTCTTATTCTCATCTATTAATGAAGAGTAGTATGCTGCTCTCGCTTTACGCAGTGCTTTCTTATATTCATTGAGAGTAATATGCCAAATTAAACGAGATTCTTCAAGTTTGGTGGAACGCCATATCCTTTCAAGTTGTCTAGACTTTTGCTTTATTTTGCGGGTTTCGGCATTATGCCATGGAGCTAATCTATGTTGCTTTATTTTCTTCTTTTTCAAAGGAGCAACAGAGTCTAATTTTATTCGCAGCGCATCTATAGCACTATCAACAACATGATCAATTTGGGGTGGTGTACATTTTGTATAAGTTTCCTCCCTTACATGCAGACATGCTATCGAGTTAAGTATTGGTGGAATCTCTTCCTTAAATGTGGCTATAGCACTAACGGATAGGTTTCTGCTGCAAGAGCTTTTGACTAATGCTTTGTAGTCTAGTAACAGTACTTCAAAAGTTACTAAGAAATGGTCGGATAAAGCAGGATTATGCGGTTCGACTAATAGTTGCTCAATTTCAATACCATAAGTCAGAACAAGGTCGAGAGTGTGATTATAACAGTGGGTTGGTTTATTTACACTCTGACAGAAACCAACAGAATCTAATATAGAGTTAAATGCAACAGTAAGGCTATTTTTATCATCGTCAACATGAATATTAAAGTCACCTACGATAATTACTTTGTCTGTTTTAAGAACCAAAGTTGATAAAAACTCAGAGAATTCTGATAAGAATTCTGAATAAGGACCTGGTGCACGATACACTGTAACAAATAAGATTGGCTGCAAAGTTTTCCAGGTTGGATGCGTAAGACTAAAAACGAGGCTTTCAAAAGAGGTATAATTACATTTTGGTTTAGTATTGATAAGTAAACTTGAGTCAAAGATTGCTGCAACTCCACCTCCTCGGCCCGTGCCTCGAGCAATATGAGTGTTGACATGGCTGGGTGGAGTGGCCTCATTTATGCTGACATATTCTTCATGTCTCAACCAAGTTTCAGTGAGACAGCATATATCAATATTATAATCTGATATTAAATCATTTACCAATATTGCTTTAGATGCTAGAGATCTTATGTTTAAGAGACCACATTTAATCTTCCTGTTTTGTTGCACTGTAGTAGTTGTTACATTTACTTTTATTAGGTTATTATGTATGACACCTCTATTAGGTTGTACCTTAAATTGTCCTTGGGCAGACACACACACCGCTAATATTGGGTATTTTATTGGGTTCGGGATTCCTATGGGTGACTGCCTAGGAGAGAGCGCAGAGAAGCGTGTAAGACTGCGACTCTGCCTCCTGGTCTCAACTCCAGTTTGTCATGGATTACGTCCACAAAGCCCTGAAATGTTTGCCGAAATGAGATCTGCACCTTTCAAAGTAGGGTG
>CM070479.1:7515156-7659824 GCA_036324585.1 Champsocephalus esox | reverse complement strand
CCACTACACCACTGGTTAACAGACTAACATTGATTTCCTCAATTTATAAATTGACAGGCTCTGTAATTATAGCATAACCTTTTCTCCTATATCCCTTAACTCGTCTTCCTATACAGATTTACTTACCTCTAGTCAGGATTAAAGAAACATTAATCTGGTTGATTTTTTATTTTCAGGATTGAATGTTCAAATCAAAGCTTAAAACCAGGCATTTCATAAGAAAGTGACTCATATATAAACCAAATGTAATATTGGATAAAATACTGCACCAAATGGACGGACACAGAATACAAATGAAGTCCCCTAGTTTGTTTGTTTGAGTCTAGCCATGAGAAAAATCAAATCAATGTGCCAAAATCCGTCACTAGATGTCGCTCATTGTACCAATACGGTTGATATAATGCATAACATATTATTATTCTAGTAAAAGGGCTCGCTTTGGCAAAAACCTGATCCATCATGTGTGGTGCTATCTGTAGTTGTCTGTCTTGTTTTTTGTAGAGCCGGGACTCGATTAAAAAAATCAATCTAATTAATTAGAGGCTTTGTAATTAATTAATCGCATTTTTAAAAATCGCATTTTTAAAAATCGCATTTTTTAAAATGGCATTTTTAAAAATGGCATTTTTAAGCACAGGGCCACATTATGTATGTTTGTAATGTTAACTACTGTAAGTTGGTCGAACAAATGCCTCCTCATCCGGAAGCTGACCGAGCAGACCCGAGCAGCAGTCGAGAGGAGCCGAGCGCATCCGCGAAGCACACGTCAGAGTTCCCGTTAGCCGGCAAATCTAAATATCTTCGGTCAAAATAATTTCCCTTTAGAGCAATACCGCTTCAGTTGCGCCACTTATGTGACAGATAAGAAGAGTATGTGACAGACAAGCATAGTCAACTCTAATGTCTAACACTTAATGTGGAGAAAGAGATGTCCTGTGTGGGTTGATTGTGCGTTGATCTGTTGGTAATGCCTCGGGGTTCCGGTGGGCATGTAAACAAATGCATAATGCTTCGGGATACTTTGTGGCCTCATCCAGTTGCATAGCGACACTTATTGTGTAGTTGTCTTTTAATAAGCAGGTATATCATTAGCTAGAACTAGCTGCATCTGATCGATATGGACATAAACGCGAGTGAAGTCTAATCTGACGGGAGAGAGAGATCAGCTGCTGCTGACGAGTCGAGACTCGACACGCAGCTCTGCGTGACCACATGCAGCGGTGAGCGGAACAAAACACACACTTCAGGTTATCACACGTAGCTATTTTAATTACCTCTCAAACTACCTAAACTAGTTATAGATATGTTTAGTTTTACTGTCGGGTCACTCATTACTGGATCCGCGAGCTGCATGATACTGGCATAATAGATTGCCCGATCGGGCAACCAGCAGGTGAGGCTTCATTGCCCGAGCAAAATACTAGATGGCCCCGGGCCATTATTTTCTCAGACGTGGACTGACTGATCCTGGCCCTGAAACCAGTCATCTGGTTGAGTGTGGGTTGGGTCAGGGTGTGGTTCCTTGCACTCGGAGTCGGGCTAACGTCCATGCTAGCTGCTACATGCTTTGCATTTAGGTGATACTTTAGGCTTGATGTGCTGCGGTGATATGCAAACCGTGCTCTTATCGACGCTTCCATCCGTCCGTTTTTTAAAACAAAATGTCCCATCCACGGGGCCGACCAAAGCGGTCTCATCAGCTTGTTCGTTCATGTTTGACTATTGATCACCGTGGTTTGTTGTTGTTTGAAGTCCCATGCTGAAGTCATGAACGTTAGTTGGTGCTCCAGTATAATCGGTACGCCTGAAACTCATCCAGTGAGAAACGTTCCGCTATGCAAAAATAAGTGCGATTAAAGTGCGATTAAAATGCGTTAATTTTTTTAACGCGTTAATTTTTTTAACGCGTTAATTTTTGTGTAATTAATTAATCTTAATTAACGCATTAAAGTCCCGGCCCTAATTTTTTGTTGATGTCATATTGGCCGGCCCTTGGCATAGGCAGTATAGGCGAATGCTAAGGGCGCATCAACCCATCAGGGTGCCGAAAATTGGGGAGAAAAATGACATAATGTATTTTTTAGCTGCCCGGATTATAACAGACAAAGACTCATTCTGAAAACTGCACTGGAACAACATACCATCAAGGACATGGATTTCAAGTCAATATACGAAAGTAAATCAAGAAATGAAGCAAACAAGCTGATCTTCAAGTTCCTCAAAAACTCTGGTCTGAGGACAAGGATTTAATATAAACATTTAATAAATCAACAGTAGGTGGCGATATATGCTCCAAGTGGAAGTGATTCGCCATTAAAGAAAAAAAAAGAAGAAGAAGAAGAAGAAGAAGAAGAAGAAGAAGAAGAAGAAGAAGAAGAAGAAGAAGAAGAAGAAGAAGAAGAAGAAGAAGAAGAAGAAGAAGAAGAAGAAGAAGAAATATGCTAATGCTACAAACAGGCACAACACTGATACTCTGTTTTTACTGACATATAACATTTGATTTCACCTTGCTCTATTTTTTTTAACGCACGTTCAAAAATGGGAACATTTCCGGGAGTTTCAACCGGGTACCGGGTACCGAAAACGGGGACTCTGCCCGGAAAAAGGGGTAGTTTTTGTCACCCATCCGATAGGGGTGTTGAAAATAATCGTTTCTACGATGCATTGCGATGCGGACGTGGACGATTCGGTCTCGATGCAGTGACGGAAGATAATCGGTTATAGAGTAGTAACGTTGCTTCCTGATTTTCCGGCCGCGGCTTTACTATAACGTTTTTTCTGTCACTTTAATATCAAACCGGTCAGTGACGCAGAGATCAGGGAACAGACGTGACAGCGGCACAGCAACACGGAGCAGTCTGCTTTATCCACCAACACAAGAACACCAGTCCAGAACCCACAGCAGAAGGACCCGCTCCGAATCACTCCGTGTCGCTGCGGCTCAGAGACAGGGACAGGGATTTATGTTTTTCAAAAAGAATCGCGTTACAATCATGTCAGGTTTTTGGTGGATTTAATTAAGTCTTGGATTGCAAAGTATGAATGTCCTCTAGCAATTTTCAGACGATATATAGGTGTGTACATTTTGTGAAGGCAGGAGGAAAAAAGCTTCCGTGTTCACAGTCTCCTCTCCGTTCCTCCAAGCCCCGCCCCCTCCCTGAAAATAATGAGTGACAGGCTGATAGTGACCCGATAGAAACTTTATTATTCACTTAATCACTGAGATATAATGAAGCTAATTAAATCTCATACATTCATGGGATTTATGTAACAGTAAAACAGAGAATGTAAGTGTGCACCCACATGCAGTATTTTTGTTTGTATATGCTGTTGTAAATACTCCTGTTGTCTGCTGTGTTCAGACTCAAGTCCTGTGTGTGATGCCACATTCAGGACATGCAGTGTCCTTTCTTAACAGAAGGCCGTTGCTAGAAGCTGCAGCTAGACTGCAGAAGCATTAGCTTTTTGTTTTTGAGGATGGAACAACTTCACACACGGAGGCTAGACCTATACAATTCATTTATTTTGGTTTATAAATTAATGTCAAGACATTTATGTTATTGATTTCTGAAGCACTTTCTAAATAATAAAAAGAGAGTTCATATGTATTTACTGCATGTATGCATTGATGAAAAATAAGCCATGTGCAGTAATATAGAAAATTGAGGATGCAACGCATTGGTATGAATCGTGATGCACCGTGATGCACCGGGATATCGAACCGAATCGAATCGTTGACAGGATAATCGTAATCGAATCGAATCGTGAGACCAGTGAAGATGCACAGCCCTACCATCCGAATCCGTTTACAGCTAAGCACACACGCTAACATTAAGACTACAAGCTCACTTGGGGTTGAGGCTTTTTTACATGTTGCTTGACTGCCTGCCCACACATCTGATCCAAACATAGTAACGTGTATTGGGGAAGATAATTATTTAAAGTTATTATTTAATAATTGTGACATTTATTGTACTTTTTGATGGATGAATGATGCTCAAAGTGAGGGGGCAAATAATACAACTGAGGGGGCAATGCCCCCTTTTGCCCCCTCGTGGCGCCGGGCCTGGATCAGAGTGATCCTGATGATCATACATTTACAGATTCCTTCATGTTAGGTATGTTATTGGTTGTTTTTCCCAAATGCATAATAATGTACCTACAAACTTACAAACTAAAAAAGTATAATCATATTCTGAATTCCCTTCAGGTCAATTAGACGCCGGCGTGTGTGGAGGAAACTCTGCTCATCTCTTCCTCATCAGTCCTGTGTCTGCCTGCATCTGATCTGAGGACGCCGTCACTCCCTCATAACTTTAGAGTATAAAAACACATCAGCGTGACGTGAGAACAGGTCCAACGGGAAGAAGAACCAGTCAAGGTGAGAGGTGATGGAGGTGATGAAGATCTACTAACTCTCCACTAGATGGTGCTGACTGACGATGCTGACCTTTCAGATCAGCAGGTTCAACACATCAGAGTGGCGTGAAACCCGCGCAGCCACAAACCTGGAATCTGAAGCCGCTCAGGCTGCTAGGGTGATGTTCTTTTTTCACTTCTTCAAACACGCTTTGGCTTGCAAAAAACATTTTAGTTTTCACTTCATATAGCACTGTAAATTGCATTCAAATTATGAGCTGTTTTGTTTTGTTTTATAATAATACAAATACATTATTTACATAGTAGCACTTTTCATACAACACATGCAGCTCAAAGTGCTTCACAAAATGTCACATCACAAGTTAAAGGTGGCAAGGCTTCTCATCTCTTCTTCTACAATAGGGCTTTGAGTTAGTCAAGTTGAGGTACGTAGAATATTATTTATTTACTTTAAATCTGAATTAATATACATACAATTAATGTTGTTAAAAAAAACAATACATAACACTTTTGGATTGGTCAAACAATATGTTTATCTAAGAAGAAATAAGTAAGCAGGTTTCGTACAGGAAATAAATAGAAAAATAATCCATGATGACTAAGCAGATATCTATTTATAATAGTTTGGAAGGAGTGGAAGATTCTCTTGGTTATCTTGTGATCATGATACCGGAAGAGAACATGGGATATGTTTGTGTGAAGTCCTGAAGGAATGCCAAAATCCTGCCCTCAGAAAACATCTGAGTCTCTTCCTGTTAACACCCAGAAACACACACACACGCACATTCAACTGTTTCCTTGAGCTGAAGACTCACATGTTTTTCTATTTATTTCCTGATGAAATGTAATATGTAGCCTTACGAAACATTTATAAAAAATGTTTCTTCTGAGAGAAACATATTTTTTGACCAATCTAAAAGTGTTATGTATTATTATTTTTAACAACATTAATTGTATGTATATGAATTCAGATTTAAAGTAAATACATAATATTCTACGTACCTCAACTCGACTAACTCAAATCTCTATTGTAGAAGAAGAGACGAGAAGCCTTGCCACCTCGACTGAGGATTCTCCGGAGCCTGAAGCCAAAACTTACTGTGTGTTCAGGGTCAATACTCCAGCTTGGGTCAATAATAGGGAACGATACATAATAATAATATTTACTTTTTGAGTATAATTAACCTTTAGTTAACCTTTTATTCAGATTGTGGTTTTTACCTCTTCTCACTCCTGATTTCAAAAGAAGAACCCATGTAACTTTTCTATGGGAGTAGAACCTAGGTGGCGTTGTCCCCAATAACAAATACAAAACATATTGTAGTTTTACCTTTATTTTAGTTTGGTTTCCTACAGATTTAGACAGAGCTTCAAGTGGTGTGCAAGCAACCATTTTGAGATGTTAGCCAGACCATCAAAGATTAGAGTAGCAACCTGGGTTCTTAGAGAGACAAAAAAACGAAACAGTTGTTATCATGTATTGAATAAGCATTCATTCTGATGGATGAAGGAGTAACATTTAGCAATCGGCAGAAAGAAAAAGTCAATTTGAAGGATATCAGACCAGTGCCCCTTCCTCTGCCAATGGGTCTGGGTGTTTGGTGAAGGAGTCGGCTACGAGCAGCAGGAGTAGAAGTATTAGCTCGAGTGATCCAAGTCTCAGAGAGAGCAAGGAAATCAAGGCATTGCTGGGGAGTAAAGCCAGAAATGAACTCAGTCTTGTGAGTAGCTCACTGGCAGTTCCACAGGCCTCCTGTCACAAGGTGTTGGATATGCGTGGATTGGGTGGGATCGATAAGAGATGAGAGGATATGGATGTTAGAATATGGTCAAGGCCTATAATATATGAGAAGACACAGAAACAAAGAATATACACAAATCTGAGTTAGGAAAGATAAGAGAAAGCACAAATAAACTTAGCCTTATCAGTGTTGAATTTGCCTCAATGTAGCCTTCCACTACCCCTAAAGGACAGTTTGTAAGATGAGCAGTAGATTTACTCAACAAGGCACAACCTCGCTCAGTCTGGGAACTTTTGATCTGACTGGAACACGCACTTTTTCATCAGCTTAGCACACCAGGCGGGTTTACATTCAGCTCAAGGAAACAGGTGTGAAAATTAAGTTTGAATGTGCGTGTGTGTGTGTGTGTGCGTGTGTGTGTGTGTGTGTGTGTGCGTGTGTGTGGTGTGTGTGTGGCTTCTGTGTGTTTTCTTAACCAAAACAAACTACCACTCCTTTGAAACTATTTTAAATAGATATCTGCATGTTCATTAGGGGTGTTGAAAATAATCGTTTATACGATGCATTGCGATGCGGACGTGGACGATTCGGTCTCGATGCAGTGACGGAAGATAATCGGTTATAGAGTAGTAACGTTGCTTCCTGATTTTCCGGCCGCGGCTTTACTATAACGTTTTTTCTGTCACTTTAATATCAAACCGGTCGGTGACGCAGAGATCAGGGAACAGACGTGACAGCGGCACAGCAACACCGAACACGGAGCAGTCTGTTTTATCCACCAACACAAGAACACCAGTCCAGAACCCACAGCAGAAGGACCCGCTCCGAATCACTCCGTGTCGCTGCGGCTCAGAGACACAGACAGGGATTTATGTTTTTCAAAAATAATCGCGTTACAATCATGTCAGGTTTTTGGTGGATTTAATTAAGTCTCGGTTTGCAAAGTATGAATGTCCTCTAGCAATTTTCAGACGATATATATGTGTGTAAAGTTTGTGAAAGCAGGAGGAAAAAAGCTTCCGCGATCACCGTCTCCTCCGTTCCTCCAAGCCCCGCCCCCTCCCTGCAAATAATGAGTGACAGGCTGATAGTGACCCGATAGAAACTTTATTATTCACTTAATCACTGAGATATAATGAAGCTAATTTAATCTCATACATTCATGGGATTTATGCAACAGTAAAACAGAGAATGTAAGTGTGCACCCACATGCAGTATTTTAGTTTGTATATGCTGTTGTAAATACTCCTGTTGTCTGCTGTGTTCAGACTCAAGTCCTGTGTGTGATGCCTCATTCAGGACCTTCAGTGTCCTTTCTTAACAGAAGGCCGTGGCTAGAAGCTGCAGCTAGACTGCAGGAGCATTAGCTTTTTGTTTTTGAGGATGGAACAACTTCACACACGGAGGCTAGACCTATACAATTAATTTATTTTGGTTTATAAATTAATGTCAAGACATTTATGTTATTGATTTCTGAAGCACTTTCTAAATAATAAAAAGAGAGTTCATATGTATTTACTGCATGTATGCATTGATGAAAAATAAGCCATGTGCAGTAATATAGAGAATTGAGGATGCAACGCATTGGTATGAATTGTGATGCACCGTGATATCGAACCGAATCGAATCGTTGACAGGATAATCGTAATCGAATCGAATCGAATCGTGAGACCAGTGAAGATGCACAGCCCTAATGTTCATCATGGATTATTTTTCTAATTATTTCCTGATGAAATGTAATATGTAGCCTTACGAAACATTTATACAAAATTCTTCTTCTTAGGTAAACATATTTTTTCACAAATCTAAAATTGTTATGTACAGTATCTTTTTTTAACAACATTAAGTGCATTTATATGAATTGAGATTTAAAGTAAATAAATAATATTCCACACACTTCAACTCGACTACCTAAAATTCCTATTGTAGAAGAAGAGACGGTAAAGCAAGGCCACCTTGACTGAGGATTCTCCGGAGCCTGAAACCAACTCTCATACCCAGGGGTGGACTGGGGGGAAAAAGTGGCCCAGGGATTAATTGACAGACAGGCCCACGTAATGTGCGGCATGTATCGGCCGGCCGGCGACGAAAGTATGTTACTTAACAAAAAACCCTATGCATTTAATGATATTTTGGACAATTATTTATATAATCACATCACCTGAGCCCTTGAGTTGCCTAGAGCAAAATAGTCACGGCATATATTTAGTGATTTTAATGTTAACAGATCATTGATGCAATAACATGTTGACCCAATTTGCCTGACTTGACACATGGAATAAAACATGGGCGTAGAAAGCATCTTCAATGAGACAATTTAACAGGGGGTGTGAGCAGGTGCTGGATCTCACCTCCTCTAGGGGGGTCCGGGGGCAAGCTCCCCCGGGAAGATTATTTTTTAAATGTTGAAGTTAAATGCATCAATCTGGGAATAATCTATGGCAGTCAGTAGGGGCTTGGACTGTGAGCCGTAGGGTCGCCGGTTCAAGTCCCCGACCAGACCTATTTGGAGTGTGGACTTCTACTTGGAGAGGTCCCAGTTCACCTCCTGCCCTGCCGTGGTGCCCTTGAGCAAGGCACCGGACATCCCCCTTCCCCCCTCACTCCCATTGCTCCGCGGGCGCTGTACAATAGCTGCCCACTGCTCCTAGTACTAGACTCCTGGCACTAGGATGGGTTAAAAGCAGAGAACACATTTCACTGTGTGTGCTCTGCATGTGTGACCATTAAAGAGGGTTTCATCCCTCCATATTCTTCTTCTTCTTCTTCTTCTTCTTCTTCTTCTTCTTCTTCTTCTTCTTCTTCTTCTTCTTCTTCTTCTTCTTCTTCTTCTTCAACACCCATATAAAACAGAACTGTAAACATATTTACTTTTTCTTTCAACATTTATTTGAACAGCAAGTGGAGGCAAAAGTGACTGCACCCAAAACAATGAACCTGCTAGCTAACTAGCCTAAACTCAGTAACAGAATGTGGGCAACACGTTCTTCTCCACAGCCGCGCGACCTCTGAGTCAGACGTCACTTCCCCCTTTTCTATCCTACGGGTACAGCCGTACAGCCACTCCCCCTGAACCCTGTTGTAACAAAATAATAAACTTTTTGGGGATGCATCTTGGGAAGTGAGGACGTGGCTTAGAAAGGGCGTGTCGCCTTCTGTCCTGCCAGTGTTGGCAGGACATTAATTAAAATGTCGAACTCGGACTTCATTTTAAGGACATTTCGGCCAGGGGTGTAGAGCTCTATTTGTTTAAGCACCGGATTGGCAAAACAGGAGAGTGTGTGCACCAGTCTGCCTTGATCTATGAATTCATGTCTGTGACTCTCACAGTATCTGCTGCCCGCAGCTGTTTTATAGAAGGAACACCTCCTTCACTTCATGAAATCTCTGCAGCACCAGGAGGCAGCGGGAGGGTTAACTCAGCCTCTGAGAAGAGGAGCGCGCAGTGCCTTTCACACACCGCCTTTCACACACCGCCTTTCACGCAGCGCCTTTCACGCAGCGCCTTTCACGCAGCGCCTTCACTGTGTTTACCTTCAGAATCATTAGAAAGGGTAAATAGCGGTTTGGCTAATGTGTTTTAACCACACACACCTCTACACACACACACCCACCCACCCACACACACACACACACACACACAATTTAAACGCAGACTTGTGTTCCTCCGTGTTACATTGTTATTGTTTCACTGAGCGGACCCGCACATTTTTTTCAAACGCTCCCCTTTTTGGTCCATCTGCGCGGTTTTGTGCGCTGTGATGATTCGGCTGTACCTTTAGTCATGAATATTAAATGTTGTGTGGAAATCTTTCCACCAATAATTCCGATAAGTAATACAAAATGTATTCACTTCAGGTTTACGAAAGTAACGCCGTTACATGTATTCCGTTACAACACAACCCTGGCCACACGCCACTGGGCTGGGCTGGGCCGGAACACTTACCAATGTGGGCCGGTAGGATTTAGGCCCCAAAGAAAATGTTGTTTTTTTTTACAACCTTTTTTTTTGTGTGGCCCTCCACACACAGCACCGGCCCACCGGGGAAACTCCCGGTATTCCCAATGGCCAGTCCGCCCCTGCTCATACCTCATTCACACCAACGGTGTTTCAGGTTCGGAGCTGGAGCTTGAAAAGCACCGGGTTTTCCTGTTCACACCGCAGCGGAGCAGCCTCTTAACTCCGGAATCCGGTTCGTTTCAAGCACCAAAAAATGGTCCGGCTAGAGCAAAAGCACCGCATACGTCACGCTTATGTCGAGGCGGTGCAGGGACGGGATCAACTCCTGAACAACAACAAAAAGCCCGCGTTTTATCCAGTTTGTACACAACGATGGAGAAACTTAACAAGCAGCAGTGGTCCACTGAAGAGACCAGCTACCTACTGGGAATCTGGTCTTCTGAAGAGGTACAGAGGAAGCTGGAGCACAATCGGCCATTGTTGTTGTTGTCGGTGTGAGCTGTGAGGGGTTTCCGCGCGGTTTGGCTTTATGAAGCAGGCATGCAAACGGCTACGTCATGACGCAATGACGCAACACCAGTCGGACTCTGGGCGGTGTGAAAAGAGCCGGAGCTAAACCGAAGAACCAGTTCTGAACCTGAAAAGCTCTAGCACGGAGCTTGAACCGGATTTGCCTTGGTGTGAATGAGGTATTACTGTGTGTTCAGGGTCAATACTCCAGCTTAGGTCAGGTTAGGTGCTGACCAATCAGAGCTCAGTGTGCGGAGTTTAAAGCGATCAAGTCATATTACAGGAGAAAGGAAATACAGAAAAACTGCCTTTGCAGAAAAGACGGCCGGCAAAAATCACCGACTGTGTCAACGTGAACATTAATAGAATATCACCTCCCATCTTCAGAACAATCTGACTATTATAACATTAGCGTTAAGAAAGCTTACTTAAATATCGGCCACAACATAAGTAACCGGATCAGAGTAACATTAAGTACAGTCCGCGGCATATCACATCATAGTGTTTGTCATATATCTGAGTCAGCTGAGCCGTATCTGGCCGTGCAACACTCACAGTGTCACATACTGTATGCAGAAGTATTATTTTAAGCAACACATAAGTTGACGAAACACTCGAGACAAATGTAATTGAAGTCAGATCGTGTTTTAGACGGGGCAGTGATATCATAAACCTGTTAATGTACGCATTCAAACACTTGTTCTGTTACCAGCTGTGTTCACCTTGCAGGTGCAGCTCTGTGGCTTTGATCCTGATCAAGTGTTTAAGTCATGGATGTTTAAAGTTTAACTTCTTCATTTTTGACGAGTATTAAAGTTCACTTCTCATTCAGGAAGTATGACGCTGCGCTGTCAGTATGCTTCTCCATGTTTGTGATTGGTCGAATGCTCCAAATACCACCCCTTTCATGTGAACGCGCACCTAACTAGATAGGACATGGCTGGCTTGAGCGATCCACTTGATAACCCGTAGTACAGCTTAGCGAGAGCGCGTATGTTTTGGATTAAGCCAACCGGCTAACTCAAACATATCCAGGTTAGGTTGAACCAGCTTCGCAGTATAGGCCCCAGATAGGACTCACATGGATGTGCCCAGCGGATCCCAGTGGCTGGGGGTGTTGCCAAATTGCTAGAGGGCGTTGCCACATTTCCCCATTTGTTCAATTACAGCATTTAACCATGAGATGGCGCTTCATTCACAAATACACAAATACAACTGGGTGTTGTAGAACTTAGTCTGTTTGCAATGTGTGCAGCTCTGCAGTTGTGTTTGTTGAATACTGTAGCATTGAATCACTTATTTGTTATGGTTTTCACAGGCTACTATAATGAAAAAACATCAATGTTTCAGATCAAATAAAGTATATAGTTTGCTTTATGGAGTATATGTTTTCTAATATTATTGGGGTGTTTTTACACAGTACAGTAGATTGAAGTAAATCAACTTATACATGTCATGATTCTTGTGTTATGTCACGTTTTAGTTTTGTATGTCTTGTTATGGGTGTGTTTCTGTTCTCCTTGTCATGTTTTCCTCCCTGTGTATTGTCTGGTCTTTTCCCCCGTGTTTTCATGTCTGTCGTTAGTTCCCCTGGTGTGTCTAATTTCCTGATTGTTTTCATCTGTCACCCCTTCTGTGTCTCCTGTGCTCATCAGTGTCAGCCCCGCCGCTGATTGTTCCCACCTGTGTCTTGTTACCCTGTGTTTAAATTCCCCTGTCTCCCAGTGTTCAGTGTCAGTTCGTTTTTGTCGATTGCCATGGTCAGTGCTTTATTTTTTGTCTCTTGCCACAGTCAGGTTTATGCTCTCTTCATGCTATGGTTAAGATTTGTTCCTCACCATGTGAGCGATTTTCAGTTTGTTCTAAATTTTTTGTCATCTCAATCTGAGATTAGTTAGTGACCATTTTTTGTTCATCTTCCTGCTTTTTGGAAGAATAAAGTATCTTACCAATACTTTACTTTGTCTCCCGGGTCGTGCAATTGGGTCCTACCTCCTAAGTGACTGGCCATAACAATACATTAAGATAAGATAAGATGTACCTTTATTAATCCCTGTGGGGAAATTCAGTAGTTCAAACAGCAACAGGGTAAGAGTGAAAAACAGGATAGCACAGATTCACACAGATTAATAAAATCAAAAATAAGATGAGCGATACAAATAAAAATAATAATAATGAGAAATGAATAAAACTAAAATATAATTATAATATCATATATTATAATTAGGGCTGTCAAACGATTACAAATTGTAATCAGATTAATCACAGTTTAAAAATTAATTAATCAACACATCCTCACTCCCAGGTCGGCCTATGTTGACGTTATGTCAAGTCCCCTGCCGGCTTTTTCCAACGCAAGGGGGGGCCTTAGCGTCCATTTTCAACGCCAGGGGGGGGGCCTTAGCGTCCATTTTCAATGCAAGGGGGGGGGGCCTTAGCGTCCATTTTCAACGCCTGGGGGGGGGGCCTTAGCGTCCATTTTCAACGCAAGGGCGGGGGCCCTTAGTGTCCATGTTCAGCTTTCCGGGATGTCCATGTGCTTCTATGGACGCTCATGTAAGCACGGCATTCGTTTGTGTCAACTGCCCTTAAAGGCAATGAAGACACTACACTACCCAGAATCCCCAGCTATCGTTTGGCCTACACCATGTGCTCTGTTTGACATCACGTGATTTCTCCCTGCAGAAAAAGAAAACATGGCCGAACTTCGTTTTATTCTGGGTGTAAAATGCCTATTTTAAAGTTAGTTTGGCTATTAAAATGCGTTTTGATGTCATTTGATGCGAGAAATATGAGTTGTTATTTCAGATTATGTGTGCAGTGGATGTACATGATCTTTAGTTTGCTAGTTATTACGAAGATTACTTCAGGAAATTGCGTCCAACGTTTTCATTGTTACCAAGGTGGTTGCTAGGGACGCTGCTATCGATATTATTTCTGTTATGTTGTGTAACTGTTTAATGGTGTTATCTTTATTGCTACCCCCTTCCCCGTCAATGTATAGTGTTGGTCCACAGCCTAAACATATTAGTTTAACAAAATCCGCATCTCAAGATACGTTATTTTCCCCTGTGCAATTCCAGTCTCACATCTCAGAGCACATCGTCATTAACAAATACCGGAAACAGACCGAAAATATTTTTAAAAAATAAAATAATACCTTATTCCGAGTGCTCTTGCTTTTCTCTTTGAAAGTCATCACATAACGGCATTGTAATACACGGTTCGGCTGCATTAAATATTACATATCTGCCGCAGTTCTGTATTTATAGAGCCCTGATGAGAAGACAAAGATGAGGAACTGAAAACGTGACGTGGATCATAAATATATCAGCCATTAAACAACATCTTACATTTCTTTTCACACAATACGTCTCCTTGCAGTATCAACACTAATTCGGCTCACTTTTATATTTGATCCAATTGGTAGATAGGCTGCATTTACACCATAAAGGTGCACACCTGATATAAAGAGACACCTGGTGGTTAAAGCATGTTATTGAATTTCATTATTTTTATTATTAGATATTAATAGAATCCCTATAAAGTATATTCATTACTCGTTATTCTCTACTAATAGTTAATTAAAGACTGTATATAATGACTATTTTGCACATCCCGTTCAAGATTTCAAGATGTTCTAAGGTTTATTGACATATCATATAGGCCTACACAACTGTGGTGTAGTTCTGCACTGAATGAAAAACTTGGGTCGCAGGTTCCTCAATAGTGCATTACAAGACATCTATCAATATGTGTGCATACCTCCAGCAATGTTAACTATGTTGTATGTATACTATGATGTAACGCAAATGTTCCAACTTGGGATCAATAAAGTATATCTTATCTTAAGCTGATCGATGGCTACTGCCATATTTGCAAAATGTGCCTCTGAACCTTGACGAGTGCATGTTTCAGGCTTATCAATTAATGTAATGTAATGTAATGTAATGTTATCAATTAACAACAGGAGGGGTCACAAACATAAGGCCCCCCCCTTGCGTTGGAAAAAGCCGGCAGGGGACTTGACATAACGTCAACATAGGCCGACCTGGGAGTGAGGATGTGTTGGATTAATCACCATTCGAACTATGTCCAAAATATGCCATTTATTTATGTATATTGTTGTGGGAATGGAAAGATAAATGAAAGATGGTGGATATATCCATTTAACATACAGTATCTATGTTTATTATAATATTTTTGTGTGTGTCAAAATGAAAGACAACCCACACACCTATCAATCATCATACGGTGGGGTCTTAATTCATTACGTGTTGATTTCTATCAACGGGTGAGTACTTCAGGAAAGTCGACGGGGGGGCTAGTGGAGTACTTCGTGACCACAGAGTGTGAACGTTGTGATTAGCTGTTTTAGCGCAGTTCTCCAGTGAAGGGGAGTCTCCCTCTGCAGCCGGTTGACGTAGTTTTGGCACAAGTCCGTTGTACAGACCGATGTTATGTTATGTTAGATGGAGTTTGTAGGATTCATGGTGAACCGTGAGGGATGATTTCTTGGTTAGGCCTTCAAGCTGGCGGCCGGTTTGCTTCAGCTAACGGGAGTGTAGGGGTGAACCAGAGTGAGGAGGTTTTAAAAGTGACATTTTTCCTGTTGAGGGGGGCAGTGTGAGGGGGCAGTAGGGTGGAATTAAGGTGGTTGAGTTATTCATCGGGTGAGCTGAGGTTCGAGTCCAGAGGGAGAGTAGAGGACAGCAGGTCGGAGAGGTGCTGGGGATCAACAGAGCATAAATTACGGAAGGTGATGTTCCTGGATGGGGGGGGGGAGGCGAAGGTGAACTGTATGAGTTTGTGGTCAGAGAGGGGAAAGGGGCAGCGGTGGAGGTCGAGTACTGGGATGTAGGTGGAGCAGACAAGGTCAAGGATGTGTCCTTTATCATGGGTGGGGAAGGTGACATATTGGGGTCATTGAGAAATTGTCCAGAAGGGAGGAGAATTCAGAAGCGAGTTTGCAGATGGGGGAGTCCATGTAGATGTTGAGGTCGCCAAGGAGTAACAGACGAGGGGAGAGGGATGAAGCAATGGTGAGGAGTTCAGTGAGATCAGAGAGGAAGGAGGGGTGTGGTTTGGGGGGGCGGTAAATGAGGATAACTGTCAGTGAGGGAGGGGCTTTGAAGGTGAGGAATTCGAAGGATGGTACTGAGGGGAGGGTGAGTTCTGTATTCCGGATGTTGTGGTTGTAGATGACAGCCAGCCCACCACCACGGCGTGAGGGGAGGGGTGAAGACATACAATACATTGCAGTGAAGACATTCACAGTAAATTGCTGTGAACTTTACTGTGAAAGTCATGCAAAAAGTGTTTACAGTGTAGAAATGCTTACGGTTTCGATTCCTTAGCATTCACAACAACAAAAATATGTCAACACGCTGCCAGCAAATGTTCCTCATCATCAATTGTTATGTTATCATTGTGGGTGTATTAAAGCATTATCAGTGAAATGTTGTGGAACCAGTTATGCAGCTGATTAAATAGATTAAGGTGATAACTTGCAAGGAGGAACCATGGCCAGGTGTGTATAAAAGGATGCTGCAGGTGGATGTGAGCAGCAGATACTTGGAGACAGAGGTGAATTCAGGAAAAGATGGCCACCGCTCTTCTGCTCCTGCTTCAGCTGGTCTCACTGGCGTCTGCATCACATCACTACGGGGGAACCGTGACCTATAGCTACAAAGGCAGAAACCCTGATGGATCATTTAGGGTGAGAGAAACTACTTTTAAACCTTTGCATCAGTTAATAATTAACTAATTTATTCATATTTATGCCGTTGTTATTTTTACACTCACTTATGTTAAAGTTGTTGCCATACATTAAATATAGTTTACCTCAATGTTTTTTTTTAAATGTGTTGTCTAGCTTGTTACCTTGATTGGTATATGTCAAAGCAAAAAATACATTAGAAATAGCGATACAAATATGCATTATTTTTATTTTAATTTTTTTCAAAGGTGGACTTTCGCAACAGGGTGACGCACGATGGGTGTCAGTACTCCCACTCCCAGACATGTAGCACTGGCAACTGTGGCTTAGTCACTAATCAACAGAGAAGCATAACCGACAGGAGCACCAATGCACCGCAAAGCAACAGACAGTGGTGTGAAACAGAAACAGTTGAACAAAGAAAAGTCCCAACTGACAAACCTTTTGACATGAGGTGAGCTTTTTCTCTGACTCAAATCATGCTAAAGTTATATTTGTGGAGTCTCCATAATTGCATTGCAAACACTTGTATTTGTTGTTTTGATGCTTACCATAAAATAACAAATAAAAACAAGCATCTGTATAATGCAGTATTTGTTTGAACACCTATCAGGGCAAGCAGCTGTTGTTGGATCCGAACACGTAACGGGGTTTCAGGTTGGAGATTTCAAACTCAAGTAGATTTGGGATCAAGATCTGACACTGGCAAACCAAACAGATCCCCAGACATTGCCATTCTACCTTTCCTACGGTAAGCTCATTCTTTATTTTGTTGTTTGATTAAATCGCTCTGTATCATGAAGGTGCAGTCCTGCAGACAGTTTCTGCTCTGCACTCACAAAGTGAAGTGACAAAATGGGTGTTAACCTTTACAGTTCTGCCTTACCATCGGCTGAAACCTCTTTCCCTAAACAGTTGTTAGATGATTGCTTTACAATTGCCTCTATTTAATAACTGTGTCTACTGCTTCCATTCATTTGAATGAAATTATATTCATTAAAAAAAGGACAACTCGCGTTGTGTTTATTCTTTGAAATGGGTGTGTCATGTGCATATAAGTATCAATTTAAATTCTTTGTGGGTGGGTTTGGGGCCACCCTAAAAGAAGTCACTGTGGCCGTGCTTACTCTACTACCTCACCTGTGCAGTTATAACTCTGATTATTTGATCCTTTTGGGTTTTATGGGCAGAACAGTGTTCCTCACTCTTGTTAATGTGTCCTTTCAAGAGTTCCCCAGAACTGCCCACGGACCTACAAGCTGATGTCCTTTGACCCTGATGGAGACACAGTTCGCTGCAGATATGGAGATATCAGAAATATAGAGTGCAGCGGATGTAACCTACCTTCAGGCTTTGTCTTGGAACAGGTCTGTAAATTAAAACTCAATGTCCTTATACATTTTCCAATACCTGACTGATCCTTTGCCTCACTAAATGTCTGAATGTTTACATTGTTAGGGTTCCTGCTCCTTACATTACCGCAATGCCATCGCCAACCCAAGTGTTTTTGGATTTGAGTTGGTGGTGGAGGACTTCCCGCAAAGGCCCATCTCTCTGTCCTACACCGATGGAACCCAATCCTACAAGGCTCCACTGAATCCCATGAGGCATAAACGAGCCTCCTTCCAAACATATCCTCCCACGACTGCAGCACCAACCACAACTGCAGCACCAACCAGAACTGTAGCACCAACCACAACCACTGACAACAGACACCTGCATGGCACCACGCCTCTCAGTAAACTGCCTTTGCAATTCTCCTTTCTTGGTGAGTATGGTTGTACTTGTCCTCAATTAGGAAATCCATAATAACATAAAAGCTGTTTCTGAAAAGCACTGCCTTCAGGTGTAACCTGTCATGCACCTCTGCAGTTCCAGTGACAACTTAATGTGCAACGTCTTATTTTTTGTTCTACATTTGTGTTCTAAATACATTCTTTAGCATAAGAAGTAAGTACATTTTCTACACCTGCATAGAGACATTTTAGATGTTCTGCCCTAACCCTAACCCTTAGGTGAGGTTGACTCACAATTACGGATTTGCGATTTTTCTTAGGTTTCTTAGGTTTATGCAAATGTACGTGACCGGCTCTTTCAGGTACAAATTAGGAATGTTAGGGATTAGGGTTGTGACATTTATAAATGGAGAAAAATGCCAGGATTGTTGGATTTAAAGCAAAATGTTTAATTACAAAACTGTATTTTGAAGCAGTCGTTTTAGATGGTCTATAGCGCCATCTGGTGGAATTTCTTATTTTTAGAAATAATTTTCAACATGTTGTCTGTGTGTCCGTGCCTTAACAAGAGGCCATAATCAAGGAACTTACAATTATGGTTTTGAAGATGGGCTTCATTTGAAAATTAATGGGGGTGCGGGAAAATGTCAGGGATAATACGGCCTCACAGCTTTCTGCAACAATCCGCACAAACTAGTGGAAAAGCCGTAATTTGAAGATAGAAATTTTTGGATTTCCCTCTTCAAAACCTTAACCCTCACCTAAAGATATTCAGCCTTTGACAGATAATGAATATAATCTGCTGTGACAGCTTTGATGTTTTGAGCAACAGACAATGACAAAGTGGTTTTAAGAACTGATCAAGAACTCTTAGAGAACTGTTGCACTTTTTAACTGCAGTGGACCCACCTGCTCCCTCGTGTGTTGATGGACTCTACTTGCCAAAGTTTGTGCACCCAACCCCTGAAGATGGACAACACATCAATGCCGAGGTCAACAAAGAAGTGGAGATCAGAGTCCGAGCACAAGCTTCACATGCAACGTAAGTGAGAATCAACGTGATGAGTATCGCCTTGTGGCGTCAGAACATTATCAGCATTTCTGCTAGTGAGATAACTTCAGCGATAAGAAGGAAATATCTGGTTTCTTTCTTTTGTTTTCACACAGACTACATGATATCATCATCAGTGGGCCACTGAATATCACCAAGCACAGAAGCACACGTGGAGACTTTGTCATCAGGTGGACGCCTGGCCCTGATGATGTGGGGGATCATTACCCAATCTGCTTTGCTGTTGAATCAGTAATCGAGTGAGTGAGCCTTACATATATTTTATATTTTATACAATTAGTATGCATTTGTGTGTGTTAAATATTGATTTCACTTTTCCCACATTTTACAGTCCCGCCTCTACCCTCCCCCCTCAAACCACAATTTATTACGGTCTCCATTCTCACGTCACCCAATCTCCACAGTAAGTAACAGTTTGATATTTTTGAATCAAACTTAAAAAGCTATAAACGACATTGACATAAACAAATAAATCGTCTGCATATTGATTTTAGTGACTTTGTGGTTAAAGTTATATACAATTCAAACACCTTACTGAATGAGTAACAGGCTCCTTAAACAAAAAAACGATTCAAGATAAATCTTTGGTCATTGATGCTTTTCAGGTCCGGAATCTATCAGTCCGAGATGAGGTGTGTTCTGGTGAACATCGGTCAAAGACTAAGTAAGAACGATTTTTGTTTAACATCAACATTTTATAGTAGAACTACAAACTGGAACGGCGTTTATATCATAACCAAAAGGTTACATTCCATTAGTGGCTTCATGGACTTTTGCAAGGCCGTTGTGTTTGATCACATCAAACCCATTACTGTAGGCGAACAACACCACCCATGTCCTGAATTTATATTAACTGAAACCTTTCTTTTTGGTCAAACAATATTTAAGGATCAAACAAGTCAATATAAATCTTTGTTAACTAGCTTTGCAGTCTTCTTCTTGTCTGTTCTGGAGCGTTACTGCCACCTGTAGACTAGAACCATCAGTGTAATGTGTATTTATTTTGTAAACTATTTATCTCTTGCTCTAGTTGAATCCCATGTGACCTGCCATGAGTCCTCAATGACGGTAGAGGTTGAGAGATCTTCTCTCCCTGGACTTCATGAGGATCATTTACGCCTCAGTGACCCCAGCAACACGGCCTGCAACCTGCAGACGAACTCCAACAGCACGCACATCATCGCGGTCGTACCCCTCAACGCCTGCGGCACTCAGATCGAGGTAACAATAGAGCATCTATTTCATCACCTGCCGGGTTTTTCTCTAAACTACTTTTTATTAGGAGAATGACTGGGTACTAAAAATATTCATATAAGTAAAATTACAATGTTTTAGACATTAAAGCATGTAAACAGGTTCTAGTTGACACCCCAAATACACATATGAGCGTGAACACAATATGTCCCCTTTAACTCTGAAGGAAGATGAGGAAAACCTGGTTTTCAAAAATGAAATCACCACGGTGGACAACATACACGACCTGGTCACCAGGAACCACCTGCTGGAGGTCCAGTTCTACTGCCAGTACCCCAAACGTGGGAACGTGTCGCAGGGCTTCACAGCACACAGGAGGAATGTGGTGGTGTGGGATAAAGGCTTCGGAAAGTTCACCTACGAATTTGAGTTCTACCCAGACAGCCAATATAGACAAATGATTGATCCAGGGCTGTACCCTCTGGAGTACGATGTGACGAATAGGATCTTCATGCAGATAGAGGCCAAATCTACCGCCAACAACACCCAGCTGTTTGTGGAGTCCTGCAGTGCGGCGCCATATGACACCCCCAACTACTGGCCAACATACTCCATCATCGAGAATGGGTAGGCATGAGCACGCCATCTAGTGGCAACAGGGGACATAACAATGCATTGGGAAAGACATGCTGTGTCAGAGCAAAGAGTAACGAAACTGCCCAGGTGGGAATGACATGTTTTCAGGCAGTGCATTAATATGGGATTTAATCAGGCAAAACAATTATTATTATTGTCTTTATTGAACAAGGACCATCAATACACATAGGTTAATCTCAAAAAGAGAACATTTCCATCTGCATCAGGTCAGGGCCGGCCCTCAGCATAGGCAGTATAGGCACATGCTAAGGGCGCATCAACCCATAGGGGACGCCGAAAATTGGGAGGAAAAACCCACACCTTTATATGATCATTATAGTTATAAAAAATAAGAGAAAAACAGGTATAAAATACTACATGACAGTCCAAAAAAGTTGTTGTTAATAAACAAGAATACAGTTTGAAAGGGGAGTGATTTGTAACATATCCATAAAGAAAAAGAAAATCTGCTGACAGTTCTGTTTCATATGGGTGTTGAGAGATGTATTCATAGATTTCCTAATGTTGCTCTCAAAGTGCACCAGATTGATGCTTTTAACTTCAATATAAAAAAAAAGTCTTCCCTGGGGTGCATGCCTCCGGACCCCCCTATAGGAGGTGAGGTCCCCCCCCCCACACTTAAATCATGTTCAAATGGATAGGAAACTAAATGCAGTTGCACACATCTTGTGTCCATATCTTTCTGTTTTGGAGGTCATGCCACAACACGCACGAGTCATGCATTTGCCGCCAGCTAAAATCTTGCCTAGGGCAGCAAATTGGTCAGGGCCAGCCCTGCATCAGGTACACACCTTTGTTAAAAAACAAAAAAAACGAGTATGTTTCAAACTTTTTGAAAAAGGCTTCCAAAAATACATTATGCCAAATGTGGCTATTGGTGTCTGAATTGATTTCCTTTTAATGTATCAAAATTAGCATTAGCAATTTTAGCGATTACCAATCGTGAGGCATGGACTCACAGACGCAATATTTCTTAACTTTTCTGTTTGTTGTTACTGTTAGGTGTAATTTGGACCAAACGGTGCAGGTGCATCGGAGCGCCAACCCGAGACAGTTCAGGTTCAGCATGGAGGCCTTCCAGTTCATCGGCTTGCACGACCAGGTGAACAATCTAATATGTGTCTATACTCTCTGATCTTTTACTTAATACAAATAATTAATACCACAGTGTAGGAATACTCTGTTGCATGTAGTCTGACATTTTTACTAAAGTAAAAGTACAAAAGTGTCGATATATTTTGTCTTTGATCCAACCACAGCTCTGTTATTTCTCCACTTGAAAGAAAGTCTGTATATCTGCTGATGTAATGAAAGCGTGTTGTGTTGCGTTCAGGTGTACATCAGCTGTTCAGTGCTGATGTGTGAGGCAGGGAGCAGCGGCACCAGGTGCTCACAGGGGTGCATCAACTCCCCCCTTACTGGGCATCATCATCACCGCAAGAGAGAGGCCATCACTCAGAGCGCCAGGCACTTCATTTCCCAGGGTCCTTTGCGTTTGAAGAGATCAGCGGAGAGCACCGGGAGCCCAGGTACGTTTTCCCTCAGAAGTGCCTGCCTACTTTGAGGCTACGGTTGAAAAGTGAAAATTAGGACCTGTGTCTTTTCCTAGCCACTTTTCCTTAACGGGACTTCTGGAACATAGTGACATCACTAGTTATCACTTGCGCTCCTATTGGCTGGTGCTGTAACACATTGTGGGCGGGACATCTCTAAGTGGTTGACCAATCACAACAGAGCCGGCCAGCTAACCAATCAGAGCAGACTGGGCTCTTGTTTCAGACAGAGGGTGAAAAGAGGTGCTGCAGCACAGGCAGTGTGAGAGAAATAGAGAGCTTTTTGAACATTAAAGCATGGAGACATGTAGAGACACGACATACTGATATGAGAATGAGCAGATTAGGTTCTAACCTTAGTGAAAAAGTGATGGGCCTTAGGTATTGTGGGACAGGATTTTCCAGTGTATCCTAAAGGAGATATCAAGCATTAAAGCTTCTTTCCTTTCATCAACATTTTAAAAATCTGTTATCATGGATGCCACTTAGAGACCTTGGGTCGTTTCACTTGGTAAAGAACCTTCCTGGACTAATAAGACAATTCGACCATGTCCTCTGAGGAGTTAGTCTTTGGAAATGTGAAATTAAAATAACGCTTCTCTTTCTCTCCAGCGACCCCCCTGAATCTGAACCTGGTGTTCATCGTTGGATGTCTTCTTGCAGCCGCTGGCATGATCAGTGCAGTGGCCCTGTACAAAGTCAGAGCCTCAAAGGTCAAATACCAACCGTTGGCCTCTTTCGAAAACTAAGAAAGCGGCCATTTCAGAATACCCATTTTGTTATCAGTTGCATTTGACTACATTAAGCTTCTTGTTTTTTAATGCTATCAGATAACGAGTCTTCATGTGTGCCTTATGGGTTATAAGTGGTGTTTATTGTGGTGTTAACCACTGTTTACAGTGTAATCCTATGTAGCTTCACAAGTGATTCTTCTATCATGTACTCCATTATGATTTAAAACTTGATTGATATGTGAATCCAATCAGTGTAATGCTTAATGTTAATAGTACATGTAAATCTTAATTGTTCCGCCTTATCCTAACTCCTTTAGGCTACTGTTTCAATAAAAACTCTCTCACATCTCTTTTGCTTTTGTCCAATGTATTTCTCTTTCTCTCTTCAAACACACATCTTGGATAGTTTATTTATTATAATACAAAAGGCATTATTTGTAATGCTTTCCTGTTGCTGAACCTCATTATTACCCTTTAGTGTGCATTTGACCTGGGATTGAGCTCTGTATTTATTTACTGTTGAAGATGACTGGTAAAGGAAAGTTGTCATATAGATATGAGGGAGAAAAGTGTTTAATAAAACAACTTGATATAACATAAGTTTATAAATCCTGATTATGGAGAGTAGATTACTTTGAGGTTTCAGCGATTGAATGGAAACAGTACCATTTGTCATATTATTGCAATTATAAGGTTTTTAAACCCTTAAGCTAATGTTCAGTTGTAGAAACGGGTAATTGAATCCTCTCAGTGACATTATAATGTAGAGATTCTGCATTATGTATTCTTCTGTTGATGTGCCACACGATGGCGCCACTATTATCTTTATTGTGAAACCAACATAATAGTTATCAGATATTTTATCCAACGTAATTCAAATGCCCAATGTAACATCAAAATTACAAAATATACAATATTACACCGTACAATCCAAGCTAAATTCTGGTTTCATTAATACTGAAACATCACTGCATATATTTTTATATACACATTTTAACATATTGATTATTTTTATATATTTAAGCACAATGTGAACATTTCTACATATTATTATAAAATACAAATTACAAATATTATATTGTATTTTATCTTCTTTTGGCACATTATTTCCTTAACTTCTTATCTTTAGAAAAATAAGTTATTTTTATTTGATCATTTTATTGCACATTTTAACTTTTATTTGTATTATTTTTTATAGTCTTAATGCACATTTTACAACTTTTTTAGTTTTTTATCAAGCTTTTATTTAGCATTTAAAAACATTCCAGACCGATGACAGAAACACACGTCATTGTATTTATGCAAACCGTGGTTTCAGGTAATTCTACCATTTGTTTGGATTTATTTGAAGGATTTTCCACAGGAAGTGAAATGCTGCTCTTCCATTTCCTCCTGTTTCTCATTGTATCGTCTTATTGCACATTTTCACTTTAACTTCTCAGGTTTATATAACTATGTATTATACTATTATATGTTATTGTCTTATTGCACATATTTATTTTAACTTCTTATATATTCAATTTATTTTAAGTGTTGTTTTGTTTTATATTTTCTTACTGCACATCACATGTTTTACTCCAACTTCTTAAGTTTATATACATGTGTATTATTTCATTTTTATGTTACCGTCTTATTGCACATTTCACTTTATACTCTGTTTCGTGTCTTCAGGAACTGCTCTCCCTGTTCCTCCTGTTGCAGACCTGTATCTCTTCCAGGCTAATGCTAACAGAGCTAGCTTCAGAGTGTCCCGACCATAGATATATATATAAACACTAGATGGCTCATGGGAGATTTTCCAGCGTAGTTGACCGGCCGCCATCTTGCCACAGTCAACAGTTACTCTGATTCGCGTTATGGTAGCTGTTGTAAGATGAGTGATCTGCACAAAAATACTCTTAACTCTCTGAAATCTTGACTGATTTACAAACGGTTGGGTTTATTAGAAACATTATTAGCATGGCTATGATACAGGATGCTTGGACATGTTGAAATTGCAGCTTTTCTTTGTGTATGTGGTTGTATTTATTAGCTGGCTAATAACAAGAGGCTGTGAGTGAGACCTAGTATTACAAATTTGACCCAGCAACTTTACACTAGTGGGAGAGGCAGAACTGCTCTTTCTTTTCAACATAACTTAAGTTACACATGATTTCTTCCAAGTGGTTTGGCTTGTTAAAAACATCTTGCATTATGATACAGGAATTTGCTGGCTTTGTGTTTACAGAAGTACCTGACTATGCCGGACTTTTGTGCCGCCCACAGATGTTTAATGGTGAATCGCTTTCACTGGGAGCATATATCGCCAACTACTATGTATTTATTAAATATTCATGTTCCATGAGATGCAGCACTATGTTCCCCACATATGTTTATGTTTGCTCAGTCTAATAAACCCATAACATGGTTGTGAAAGAATACCAAAGCTGAGGCTGGACGATGATTGATTGTTGGTGTGCCATGTGTCACCGTGTGTCTTATTGGTTTTGTGTTATACTGTATTTCATTGTGTGCAGTTGGTCCTTATCTCCAAGACACATTTAAAATAAATAACCTTGAACCTTGAAGCCCCATCTCTCCCCACCTGCTCCTGCTTCCTACACCACACCAAGTTGTTCTTCTTAATAATAATAATACATTTAGTTTGGGGGGGCCGCCTTTCATAACACCCAAGGACACCTTACAGGGGCATAGGGGCAATATAGGGAACAATTTAAACAGTGGATTTTGTGATATATCAGCCGGGGTAAGACAAGACAAACCGCAAATGGACTACAGAAGGACACAAAATGACACATGGTACAGTTTATATTATTCTTGGTCTTTTTTCAATAACATATTTCAAAGGTTCTGGATTTGTTTACAAATCTAGAAACTAAATACAAAACTAGGATGATATGAAGATCTCATGTCAAAAATAATTGTGATAAATTAGACAGAACTGGCCTGTCTGTGAGCACATTTTATGTTGGTTTGGTTCTTCTGATAAAGGTGTGAATATCTAAATAATATACCAACATATGCTATTGTCATTAGTTGTGTCCCTGTTCTTCAAGCTAAGGCATTGCTAAATTAACAACTCTTGGCTTACAGAGTGGTAACATGAGACCGATTTATATATAAAATATAAATGTAGTTTAATTTTATAATTTATTTATAATTTATTTTATATATTAACAATATAATAAAATAAATGGAAATATATACACCGGCAAATATTTAATATAAATACCTTGTGTGTGTGTGTATAGCTATTGCTTTATCTGATTAATGTTATTTTCATATGAAAGTCCATGATTATAAGTATGCAGTATCATAACTACATCTTTGATGTTTATAAAAAACCAAACCGTTTGAAAATTGGTGGAAAATTGAGCAAGCTATGGTTATTTAAATAGTAAACCATAATGTTATGAATGAGAGAACTGCCTGTAGCAAGATGGCGGCCAAGTAGCAACGTCGGTCTCCATTGACCACCAGCGCGGGTGAGTCATCTAGTGTTTATATATATCTATGATTTTTTCATCATGCGCCATTGAGCAACTCTCATAGGAATGAATGAGCCCCGCCTCCCACGCTGTATCCAGTTCTTATTATTAGGGCTGTCAAGTTAACGCGTTAATAAAAAAAGATTAACGGCACTAATTATTTTAACGCGATTAACGCATGTGTATTTTTTTTTCTCGGCCGCCCCGTAGTTTCAGAGCGCATCGACTTTAAAATACCATCTACAAACTGATGCTGCTGACAGCCCCGCTGCTGACAGCCCCGCTCCTGCCGCCCGCTTGTGGCAGACCACACTTCCACGCTCACCGGCAGGCACCGACTGGCCATCGTGAGGACCGGGAGGGTGTGTGTATGTGTGGCCCGAGCGAGCGAGAGAGACCTTACGTGCATTGTTGTTGTTAGCATCGGGTGCTAGCTAGCTGCGCTAAACGGATATAAGGAGGTGTTTCAATGAAAACAGAGGAGCGCTCTATCCACACAACTGCGCCGAGCACTTGACTTTATGCAGGCAGCCAGACAGCGGGACATTGTACGAAAAGTCAGCACACTCATGATTGCATCGTCCAGGCAGCTCCCGTTCGAGCATATGCCTTGAGTTGCACTATGGACACTATGGACGCGCTCGTGAACTGTCAACGGGGGGGGACCTCTGTGTCGCCTGTTAGCGCAACTTACATGATGCCGTTTAGATAATATAATAATAAAGGCCGGTGCCGGCTGTCAGCGAACCGATCCGGCCTTTCTGCGCGACTATCACTCAAATGCGAGACATAGTCTCAATTTGTGGGACGCGGGACAAATAATAAAAATGCTGTGTGTTGCAGCATCTGATATTTAAGAAGTGTGTTACATTTGAAATGGCAGAAAGTCTTGTTGCAATTTCCAGATATTAAAAGAGGTCCTTTGAGTTTCTCTGGTAATTATCAATAGTAGCAGTTAAGTGAATACTGTTCAAACAATACTTGTGTTTGTGTTTTATATTGATTTCTCTGTTTTATCCTTTCATAAATGTGAGGACTAAAATGGCTATGAACAAAAGGCTAGTTGCAGTAAACAGGGTTTTATTGCTCTGCGGGGGAGGTGTTATGCAGGACATGGTGCTAGGTGGGGGAAGATCGCTAGCATGTCAAGTTTCATGGAAGTCTACATCTCTTGAATAGTATATGTGTGGGTTTAATTACTTTCTATTTTGTGTAACCAGAAGTTGGAGATATGAGAGGTGAAATATTTGTGTTATCTTTGGAAGCAAATAAATATCCTTTAAGACACATCTGAGGTCTCTGGAATGTGGGGGGGGGGTGTGTGTGTGTGTGTGTGGAGGTTGAGTAAACTCCACCCCTTCCTGTATCTATTGGTATGAAAGCCTATTCAGCTTTTTGTTCTGCTCTCTCTTCGGGCGCGCGGATCGGAAGGTTGTGGCGGCCCGTGAACAAGGGCCAGGAGTAGGCTATCTGACATTACGCATTTGATATGATTGGTTTTGTTATGGTAATGTATAGCGTGTATTGCCTTGTTCTATTACCTTACACATAGATAATTGTTTTAACGGATCCTTGTATGTTCTGGTTCTTCCTGTATACTCCATCAATCAATCAATGTTATTTATATAGCATATCACAACTGTTACATTTGTCTCAGTGTGTCTTCACAGTGTGTCCCGGAATATCAGTATGACAATACGACACCTCTGTCTTAGACCTAACCTCGTACAAGGAAAAACTCCAAGAAACACCCGTTTAAGGAAAAAATGGGAGAACCTCAGGGCGCGACAGAGGAGGGCTTCTCCTCCCAGGCCGGACAGACCGTTGCAATAGATGGTGTGTAAAATTGAACGATAATACTTTTGCACAATAGGTAGGTCCAAATGTTTGGAAATGCATGTGTGTTACTAGGAAGATGAATTCCACAAGGATAATCCATCAGGACAATGAACCAGGACCACAGCACGACTCAAGATCCAGGCTCGCGTCAGGAACACGGACTGCAGGATCTCCATGACTCGGAATCCCAGCTATATAGACCCAACAAGAAAGAACTTGGGGGAAGCAGGGTTAATCGGAACATGAGAGTACCGGGTTATAGACGAGAGAAGGAAGAAAAGAAAGAAGTATGATGTCCCCCGACAAACTAAGCCTATATCGCCAAATGGGGCTGAAATCTAATCAGCCCTAAACTATATGCTTTTCAAAAAAGGAAGGTATTAAGCGCCTTCTTACAAAAGGATCGGGTGTTCTGCGCCCGACACAAACTGGAAGTGAATTCCCAAATGTGGAGGCTTGATAGGAAAAAGGCTCTGGTCTCCCTTGTATTTTAGGAGGACTCTGAACAACCAACAACCTGATTTTGGAAGCAATGCCCTAGTCGGACAGGTGGGTATCAAAGAGTTCTTTAAGGTACGATGGCGTCTGCCATTAAGGCTTTGTAGGGCGAGACGCCTGCCATAACCCAAACTCCTGTGTTCTATAGGGAGCAGTGTAAGGCGCCAGAAAAGGAGTAATGTGGTCCTTCTCTAAACTTGGTTAGTATAACACGAGCCCGCAGCATTTTGAAATCCGCTGAAGCGATTGAGTGACTTTTGGGTACTCCTGATAGTAGAGAGTTACAATAATCCAGCCTAGAAGTAACAAAGGCATGGCCTGTTTCTCTGATCGTTTTGAGGCAAGATAGCCTGATTTTTGGCATTGTTTCGTAGATGGCGTAGGCGGGTTCCTTGAAAATTGCTTTTATGTGGGGTTAAAGGATAACCTGCTCAATATAACACAGAATTTACCGTTCATGGAGGCAAATTCATGCATCCTAGTTAGTATATCTTAGATAATTTGTTTTCGTAGATTCTTCGGGCCAAGTACAATAACTTCAGGTTTGCGTCGTGTTAAACATCAAAACAGTTTAAGGTCATCAGTTTTTTCACAGTTTCGGCAGTTTGACATTTTATTAAGATGCTTAATTCATCAGGTTAATTGGATAAATATAGTTGCGTATCCATCCGATAACAATGAAAGTTTACCGAATGATTCTTATAGTATTGTACGGAAGATATTATACTGTAGCCCCCCACTAGGCACTGAGCTGTGGACTCCAGGCTAATTAGGTTTGCGTGAAGATTCATCGTTGCCACGTACAACTGAGAGCGTTCAGAGAGATAGGACCTAAACAGCTAAGCAGTTCCTGTATGCCCAACCAATTGCTCTGTCTTTGCAATAGGATATCATGGTCGATATGTATAAAATGCAGAGCACTGAGATCGAGCAAAAAAAGCATCGAGCAAGTATTGTCTGGGCTATTAGAAATCATTGTGACTTTACCAGCTCTGTCTTGTAGCTATGATGTGTTCTAAGCAGACTGAAAATCTTCAAATAAATAATGTTTTTTAGTAATCACCCAGATTCCACTTTGCGACCGCCTTTCTCAAGAATTTTTGAGGCGGCACGGCCGCTTACTCATAGGTCTATCGTTGGCTAAACACTCTGATGAGGTTGTGCTTTTAAGCAGCGGTTCTATCACAGCTACTTTCATGATAGTGTGGAACATAGCCTGATATAAAGAATCTTCATAATATTAATAAAGAAGTGCTAAATAATGGAAACACGTCTTAAAGTTAGTTGAATTGGGTCTAACATGACGTTGATGTTTAGGACGAGAGAACATTGAATGTAATTGTTCAAGGTTAATGGGCTGAAAAGCATTCTAGTTACTATTCGTGTCATATTAGAACTTCCGATTCCGGGCGTGTTGATACCATTATATGGCGAGGCAAGATGCATTAATTTTGATTTTAAGAGTCACAATTTTATCGTTTTAAACAAAGCCATACAATCATAACTACTGAGTGCTATGGATAGAAGGTCAATGAGTGTGGCTCTTGTCCGCCTGGTACCAGTGAGCCCCGCCTATTGCTTATTCTTATTCTCATCGATTACTGAAGAGTAGTATGCTACTTCGCTTTACGCCCGTGTTTCTTATATTCATGAGGGAGTAATATGCCAAAATTACCGAGATTCTTAAGTTTGGTGGAAACGCATATCCTTTTCACAGTGGTCTACTTGACTTTTGCTTTATTTTGCGGGTTTCGGCATATGCCAATTTTTGGAGCTAATCTATGTTGCTTTATTTTTTCTTTTTCACAGGAGCAACAGAGTTTAATTTTCTTGCAGCGCATCTATAGCATATCACAACATGATCAATTTGGGGTGGGATCCATTGTGTATAAGTTTCCTCATACATGCAGACTGCTATCGAGTTAAGTATTGGTGGAATCTCTTCCTTGATGTGCTCTAGCACTAACGGAAGGTTTTGCTGCAGATCTTTTGATAATGCTTTGTAGTTTTAACAGAACTTCAAAAGTTACTAAGAATGGTCGGCTAAAGAGGCTTATGCGGACGACTAATAGTTTGCTCCAATTTCAATACCATGAGTCAGGAACAAAGGTCGAGAGTGTGTGATTATAACAGTGGGTTGGTTTAATATCCACTTGCCGAAACACCGACTTAATATAGCGTTAAAGGCAACAGTAGCTCTTTTTTTCATCGTCAACATGAATCTTCACAGTCCCTCGATAATTACTTGTCTGTTTTAAGAAACCAAAGTTGATAAAAACTCAGAGATTTCTGATAAGAATCTGGAATACGGGACCCTGGCGCACGATACACTGTACCAACTAAAGATTGGCTGAAAAGTTTCAGGTTGGATGCGTTAAGGACTAAAACGAGGCTTTCAAAGAGGTCTACTTACATTTTGGTTGTAATGATAAGGTAAATAGAGTCAAAGTTGCTGCAACTCACCTCTAGGCGTGCCTCGCGCAATATGGTTTTGACATGGGTGGGTGGGAGTGGCCTCATTTATGTGACTAATTCTTCCTGTCTCAACCAAGTTACAGAGAGACGCTATCTCATATTATAATTGATATTAAAATCATTTACCAATATTGGATAGATGCTAGAGATCTTATGTTTAAGAGACCCATTTACTCTTCCTGTTTTGTAGCATGTAGTCGTTGTTACTTTACTTTTATAGGTTATTATGTATGCCACCTCTATTAGGTTGTCCTTAAATTGTCCTTGGGCAGACACAACAGCTAATATTGGGTTTTTATTGGGTTGGGCTTCTATGGGTGACGGCCTAGGAGAGAGGCGAGAAGGGTGTTCAGACTGGGGGGATCTGCCCTCTGGTCTCAACTCAGTTTGTCCTGGATTCGTCACAAAGCTGAAATGTTTGCCGAAATGAGATCTGCACTTTCAAAGTGGGTGAAATGCCTGTCTGATAACCGTTGTTAGGGAGCGCAGAGATTTGGAAAGCGGGACCCGTTCTCTCAATTTTTAAACACCTGGTGACCGACGTGTGGTAAACAAGGCTGTGGAAGTATCGGCGCTGGCCGGGGTCGGGAACAAACACTTTTAGACATCTCAGACAATCAGCAGGGCCCTGCAACTACAAATAAGGTAAAACTTTAGGATTGTCTGTAGGCGTTTCACAGTGTGTGACGGAGCGGGTCACAGAGTGACTGACTCCGCCACTGACAGCCGACACACAAACACACACACACCAAACATTTCCTGCTGTCTTCCGTCAAAAGAAACAATGCAATGTATTATTTATTGTGTGTTTGTTATTTTTGTTAAATGATTATGTTAAGAGGTGGTTAACCTGTTTTATGTTTGGTCGGATTGGTATGTTGAAATGTGGTTTTGAGCTAATTGTGTCACCTGTTGACTGTCTGCCTGTGGGTGCGGCTATGGGCTCATAAGGGACGGGGTTTGGCCCTGGAGGGGGCACTCGGAAGAATGTTGCAGTGAAGGCAACAGCTGGGACATGTTTGGGAGTTTGTTGCAGAGAAGGCAACAACAGAACATGTCTACTCTGATGAGTGATGGACATATGTGTTGGTCTTTTATTTTGTTTGTTTGAAGGTGTGCTGTTTCGTTATTGTTTTGTTGCTGCTGATATAAAGTGTTTTTGGAGCTTAACCCAACCGACTACGCCAGTGTTTTTGAACGGAGAAATAGAGCCCCGTCACACAGTGTTTTTGAAGTTTGAATGGAATATACAATGCATATTTTACTATGTTATGAAAGTTATATACAACACGTGAACGTTGATCGCAAGGTAGACAGAAAGTCCAGTGTAACGTAAAATAGAGCAGTTTGGCGTGGACCTCAGGTATACTTATTCCTGAGTGGCGTGGAAACGGTGCAGTTTGTGGGTTGCGAGGTTATATTCCTGCACGACAAAACCTGGAAACTCGATATTTTAGATCGAGTCGCCGTTTAAAACTGGGGTTAAATAGCAGACCAAGGCTAAAAGCTAAGTGCCAGCGGTCTGGTATATGTTGAATCGAGGGGAAAGAGAACGCAAACCTCACCGAAATTGTGACGGGACCGGCTCTCGTTTCCCTTTGTCTGTAAAACTTAATTTGAAAAGCTAACGTGTGATAAAGGGCTCGCTAAGACCTGGGTTCATCATTCGCGGTCTTGCTTGTCTGTTGAAATACACATCACATTTTCAAGCTGGACAAACTGTACGGGGAATAAATCTGTGTGATTTTAACCTAAAATACATGTGTGAGCGATTGTCTGTGGAACTCAGACAATGCACTCAGAAGAGTGAAGCTCATTTGTGCTCTGCTGCTGCCATCTAGTGGCTGAAAGGGGGGGGGGAAGCACGTTAACAACGACAATAGCCCAGTATATTAATACAAGTGAACACATATTAATTAAGTCAGATAAATAAAAGCGAAGTGAATATGGAACGTCAGAATGGTTAAGACAATTCTGAAATTCCAGGGAGTTACCGGGAGCAATGGGAACAGATTAAGAGATTGATTTGAAGTGGAATCAAACAGGGGGCTAAAGAAAAGGCTTGTACATTTAAATAAATAAGAAACATTGCATTGTGAATTTCATACTATTCGTCATTAACTGATCATTTTACTACACATAGAAAGATGAGAATTTGTTAAACATTAGATAACGAACTCACTGTGAGAAATATATATTGTAATGTTATTTAGGAGTTGTATTGATCTGTTTCTTGATTGTTCTGTCTGTTGGTTGTCATTGTTGATTAGTAAAGACCTTGTTTTATGTTGGTACATGTAATGGTAAAAGAGCAAGCTATTCATCACAATTGTATTTTTAGGTTATGAATAAAACAAAAAGTAGTAGCCTAAGTGATAAGCAGAAGGGTTTTTGAACGCTTGTCAGTCAGAAGGAATCTATTAATGTTTATATGACAGGGGTGCTTATGCCCGCTTTGGTTTTCAATGTCCGCCATCACGTTAAAACAGAGGATTGGTGGCATTTTCAGTTCATTGCTTGCTTCCAGAAGCCTTCCCCCTCCTTGTCTCTTTCATGACTTTAGTTAATGCATTAGAACGATTGTTAACTTGCCGTGTTTCTAGAAGTCAAACTCACCGTTCCGGAACGGCCTTTCACAATAAAAGCCAAAGGCCGCTGTTCGCCAGAGATGCCTTCACAATAAAACAGTAATTAGCTTAACAATATATTTAACTTATATTATGTCCTTAAATATTGATTTCAATTCATTACAGTTTTCAAATACGGCGCAGATTGAATACAGTTATTTGTGTATTCTGTAACCTCACCATGCTTGTAACACAACTTAGATAAACAATTTGAAAATGAATAGAATTAACCAAGTAGATAGAATAAGCAAGTGGTAAAGGGGGTTTCCTGTTTGGCTCATTTAGTTTAGAACTGAAGTAAGGAAGAATAGTGTTTTATGAGAACTGTCATTCCTCATGGTTTCTAAAGATAAATCATCAGTTTGTATGGACTTTGATGTAGAGATAGGATCATGGTGGAGAAGGAAGACCTTTTTTGGTTTCAAATTAAAGAAGATTTTAAATATGAAGTAAGCAGGACTTCAACTAGACAAAAGAGATTTTACAATGTGGTTTTACTACTTGTAATGGAGTAAATAATCTGGGTAGACTACTGCCATTGATTTGTTTTAACATTCACATGTTTCAGCATTCCTGACCATATAGACACTCAGCCGTTTTATTTTGTAACCCGTTGGGAGAGAGATTTAAATTGAGTTTTTCTCAGTAGCTGAATGTGATTACAGCAGCATTGGATAGTTCTGCACCACCTTTTGGGTTCTCTGAATCAGTGTGTTGGTGAAGAGTTGCTCACTGCGAACAGAAGAAGTGTGCAAAGAATGCATCTCTGAGGAGATATTGACATTATGCTTATGCCTCGTTGTCAAGGCAACAGCGGTGTGAAGAGGTACTGCGGTTTTGGGGGATTTCTGCCGTACAGAGGACAACGTGTGTCTGCCAAGTGATTCCTTCCCTCATCTCAAAGCCAGGGAGAGTTTCCTTGGAGCCCACCGACCAGGGCCGGTCCTAGCTTTTTTGGGGACCCTGCCACTGACTACAGCTGCATTACTGACTGTGCTCATTATGACAAGATCTTGAGACATGCTTGTCTCAGATTGTTCTGGAGGAAGGATGCAATGATTTTACAGCATAATTGTGCAAGAGTTTCCCAGTTGGTGGTGTAGAAACCTTAATGCTTAGTGTTTAGATAGGAGGCTGCTTGTTTATATGATGGTCTGGAATGCTGAAAAGATTAAAGTTTAATATTCTTGGTTAGCAAACAAGACATCTGATTATTATGTCACACATAATAATCTTGTTATGGAAACTAGCTATGGGTAAAACGTGTGGTTGTTATACCATTGTTATCATGAACAAAAGATAAATAAGGAAATAGTATCTGCTTAAAGATGAATGGATTTCATATCCTAGAGGGGATTAGTTATTGTGAATACTTCACAAGGTATCTACTAATGTATTGTAAAGAACTTGAATTGACTTGATAAATAAGTGAAGATAAGAAGATGTATTGACCATAAATTAGTCAATTGGTAAATAAAAAATAGCGGAAAAGAGGAGAACTATTAAAGTGAAGTGAAAAATCATTCTAAAACACACTGATAGGAAAGGGGGGGGGGCATGAAGGAAGTATGCACTAGACTTTTTATTCATATGTGAATTTGGTATTGTTTTAATTTGTTACAGTATTGATCAGTTCAAAGGGAGAGTTTTAGTAACAGCTCTATAAGATCAGACAAATATTTATTTATATAGGTCATGTTGAAGGGAAAGCTGGTTCTAAACATTTCAATTTGAGGTACTGGTTTCACCATTGTGGCATAGTTATTACCATAGGAGGGCTTTCGGATGGACATACGAAATGACTTCTGTTTTTAAATCCTTGATGAAATAGGGAGTAATTGTTGCATGTTCGGACACCCAGAGTTCCACGCACTGTTAAAGAGGGTAACATTGTTCTTTAAGTGCACCAGAATTGAAGATAAATTAATAGAATGAGTTATGGAATACATAGCAGAGCTTTACAAATCCTAGTAATGTTTTGACACAAGATAATAGTGATGTACACAAGTTTCTGAAATAGATCTATTAGTCATTTTAATACTAATTAGGTGTAAATGAATTGCAGTAATAGTAGTAGTACTCTAAGGAACTGACATTTTTTTTTGGCTAGACACTTTTCAGGGAATGTGGGAAACGGCAATGAGGGGTTGGAGATATCTTCAACATTATAGTTGTAATTGTGAATTAATAAATGATGGCGCTCCATATATACAGATTTTTATAGACGGAGGATGCTGGCCTGTGCTGGAACATCTCTGCAAAGCACGACACATGGCCAAAAAGACTGAGACCAACTCACCTTTGACCCTGACCGACAGGGTAACTTGGGAAGGCACTGTCAATGACTGACTCTGAGGTGTACCTGACCAAACTTAACTTTACAACCTGACAGTGTGAGTGTGAGTGAGTGTATGTCTGCATCTGATCAGTGCAACTGCATGATTTAAAACAATGACTAATCAAGCATGTTTTTGGACTAACACATTATTTTTGTGTGATAATAATGTGTGAAATGGGAGGTTTCCTAAACATTCCACAAAAAGGGGAAACCGCCCACATGTGACCCGTTTCTAATCTGCTTGATGATATTTCACTCTCACAGGAGGTGGCGGTTTGCAGAATGTGAAGCTCAAACTAAAACATGAGGATTCTGTTTCTTTTAGGACTGAAGGAGGGAGAGAAACACTTCATTTCACTGAAGTGTTTACTGTGGAAATGATGGATGTACATTTGGGAAAAATGTTTGGTATTGTCTTATAATCCATTATTACCTGAAGGTTTTCTTCCCATACAGGATTTTGTTTACACATTAGATAATGTGTAAAAAAAGGGGGAGTGTAAACTTCACAATGTACATTTTTCATTTAGGGACTGAAAGGAACCTGCTGCCCCAACTCGGATGTTCAATCTGACCATTGATTGACAGTTTTAGAATTGACCTGCTCCATATCTGGGGATAAGATGCTGTTTGATGAATGTTGACATGTCTCTAATATTGATTGAGTTATAGCAGGTAACACAGATAAAGAATCAGTGGCCAAGGGGCTACCAGAGAGATGTAAGTCCAGAATGGAATACTGAAGAAGCTGACCTGTGAGTAATGTTTCAACAGGTATTAAAGTAACTGAGGTTTGAAATGTAGAAAGAACATATTTACAGTTAAAGCTAAAACATAGTAATGTAATGAGACACAATGTAATTTAAACAACATCATGTAACTAGTCTGGTAAAGAAGTAAGAGCCATAGACTTTATTGTTTAGGTCATTATGGGGATATACATTTCATCTACATTTATAATAGAAAGACATTTGAGGACAGTTTGTTGGAATTCTGTATTTATTTTTTCAGCGGGATAATATCTAAGCACTGCCGGGTAGAAGCAGTATCACCAGGAAGCCATTCACTTTGTTAGTATTGTGATTTTGGTTGTTTTTGAATCCATAACATTAGTGTGTTTCTTTATCAGAAACATTAGCAGTTCAAATCATATTTAGATTTTTAATGGGATCTCAAGGATTTCATTTAAAATTAAACACAGATGCTTGTCAGAAATTCAGAGCTATTGAAATATGTTATTTAGTTTACCTAAAGATGTTGGGGTTCTTATTTAGTTGGCACAGTCCAAGTATTAAGATTCTGAAGCTGCACAAGTAATTTAGAAAACCTGTTCACAGACGTCTGTTGTTTTAAGACACCCCACCAACAGGCTCCAAGTGGCCACGCAGTGGTGGGTCAAACAGCCGAGGGCCCCAGATCCCGGAGCGTAGGCTTGAGGGATTTTGTATCAGATTTCTCCACACAGGTTGTTGACGCCAAAAGGGGGACCCGAGACGCAGGAGGCTAAAGGTCATCGGGACAAGGTGGATCAACCCCAGGTGCTCCGGCCCCGACCGAGTGACCCAGCGGATCTCTCAGGCCGTCCGCATAGGAGGAAAGGGGGACAGCTCGTACCACGGGAGCCAGTGTGCGGCGGGGAAACCACCTGCTAGGACCAGGGGACGACATCAAGACGGATCTGGGTCTCGTCATGGAGGTCGACACGGATGCTCTCATCAGCGGACTGGAGGAGAAGGACCTCGAGGACATCCATGCAGCAGACGACTTGGAAGCGGCTGGCAGTGGGCTGGGGGACTTGTCGAGGCAGCAGAGGAGTCTACTTCTCTCTGATCAGTTCCACCCGTGAAGGGAAAGCCGCATCTCCCCCTCCCTATTAGCTGTCGTGTGGGCTATTCCTTTGCGGGCAGGCGGGCTGATGATTCACCACCAGGAGACTGCTTCTTAGCACTCAGCTGCCCCCTCATGGTTCCTTCACTGCCATGGGAAGTGATCTTCTGTTCCTTCACGATTTCAAATACTTTGGATCTCAGTTTCTGATGATATTGGAGAGGAATGAAAATAGTTATGTTTCAAGTGCCTTGTGTAAGTTGCACTCTTTTAGAAGAGTGCAAAAGGGGGATTGCAGCATCTGATATTTAAGAAGTGTGTTACATTTGAAATGGCAGAAAGTCTTGTTGCAATTTCCAGATATTAAAAGAGGTCCTTTGAGTTTCTCAAGTAATTATCAATAGTAGCAGTTAAGTGAATACTGTTCAAACAATACTTGTGTTTGTGTTTTATATTGATTTCTCTGTTTTATCCTTTCATAAATGTGAGGACTAAAAGGGCTATGAACAAAGGGCTAGTTGCAGTAAACAGGGTTTTATTGCTCTGCGGGGGAGGTGTTATGCAGGACATGGTGCTAGGTGGGGGAAGATCGCTAGCATGTCAAGTTTCATGGAAGTCTACATCTCTTGAATAGTATATGTGTGGGTTTAATTACTTTGTATTTTGTGTAACCAGAAGTTGGAGATATGAGAGGTGAAATATTTGTGTTATCTTTGGAAGCAAAGAAATATCCTTTAAGACACATCTGAGGTCTCTGGAATGTGGGTGTGTGTGTGTGTGGAGGTTGAGTAAACTCCCACTACACCACTGGTTAACAGACTAACATTGATTTCCTCAATTTATAAATTGACAGGCTCTGTAATTATAGCATAACCTTTTCTCCTATATCCCTTAACTCGTCTTCCTATACAGATTTACTTACCTCTAGTCAGGATTAAAGAAACATTAATCTGGTTGATTTTTTATTTTCAGGATTGAATGTTCAAATCAAAGCTTAAAACCAGGCATTTCATAAGAAAGTGACTCATATATAAACCAAATGTAATATTGGATAAAATACTGCACCAAATGGACGGACACAGAATACAAATGAAGTCCCCTAGTTTGTTTGTTTGAGTCTAGCCATGAGAAAAATCAAATCAATGTGCCAAAATCCGTCACTAGATGTCGCTCATTGTACCAATACGGTTGATATAATGCATAACATATTATTATTCTAGTAAAAGGGCTCGCTTTGGCAAAAACCTGATCCATCATGTGTGGTGCTATCTGTAGTTGTCTGTCTTGTTTTTTGTAGAGCCGGGACTCGATTAAAAAAATCAATCTAATTAATTAGAGGCTTTGTAATTAATTAATCGCATTTTTAAAAATCGCATTTTTAAAAATCGCATTTTTTAAAATGGCATTTTTAAAAATGGCATTTTTAAGCACAGGGCCACATTATGTATGTTTGTAATGTTAACTACTGTAAGTTGGTCGAACAAATGCCTCCTCATCCGGAAGCTGACCGAGCAGACCCGAGCAGCAGTCGAGAGGAGCCGAGCGCATCCGCGAAGCACACGTCAGAGTTCCCGTTAGCCGGCAAATCTAAATATCTTCGGTCAAAATAATTTCCCTTTAGAGCAATACCGCTTCAGTTGCGCCACTTATGTGACAGATAAGAAGAGTATGTGACAGACAAGCATAGTCAACTCTAATGTCTAACACTTAATGTGGAGAAAGAGATGTCCTGTGTGGGTTGATTGTGCGTTGATCTGTTGGTAATGCCTCGGGGTTCCGGTGGGCATGTAAACAAATGCATAATGCTTCGGGATACTTTGTGGCCTCATCCAGTTGCATAGCGACACTTATTGTGTAGTTGTCTTTTAATAAGCAGGTATATCATTAGCTAGAACTAGCTGCATCTGATCGATATGGACATAAACGCGAGTGAAGTCTAATCTGACGGGAGAGAGAGATCAGCTGCTGCTGACGAGTCGAGACTCGACACGCAGCTCTGCGTGACCACATGCAGCGGTGAGCGGAACAAAACACACACTTCAGGTTATCACACGTAGCTATTTTAATTACCTCTCAAACTACCTAAACTAGTTATAGATATGTTTAGTTTTACTGTCGGGTCACTCATTACTGGATCCGCGAGCTGCATGATACTGGCATAATAGATTGCCCGATCGGGCAACCAGCAGGTGAGGCTTCATTGCCCGAGCAAAATACTAGATGGCCCCGGGCCATTATTTTCTCAGACGTGGACTGACTGATCCTGGCCCTGAAACCAGTCATCTGGTTGAGTGTGGGTTGGGTCAGGGTGTGGTTCCTTGCACTCGGAGTCGGGCTAACGTCCATGCTAGCTGCTACATGCTTTGCATTTAGGTGATACTTTAGGCTTGATGTGCTGCGGTGATATGCAAACCGTGCTCTTATCGACGCTTCCATCCGTCCGTTTTTTAAAACAAAATGTCCCATCCACGGGGCCGACCAAAGCGGTCTCATCAGCTTGTTCGTTCATGTTTGACTATTGATCACCGTGGTTTGTTGTTGTTTGAAGTCCCATGCTGAAGTCATGAACGTTAGTTGGTGCTCCAGTATAATCGGTACGCCTGAAACTCATCCAGTGAGAAACGTTCCGCTATGCAAAAATAAGTGCGATTAAAGTGCGATTAAAATGCGTTAATTTTTTTAACGCGTTAATTTTTTTAACGCGTTAATTTTTTTAACGCGTTAATTTTTGTGTAATTAATTAATCTTAATTAACGCATTAAAGTCCCGGCCCTAATTTTTTGTTGATGTCATATTGGCCGGCCCTTGGCATAGGCAGTATAGGCGAATGCTAAGGGCACATAAACCCATCAGGGTGCCGAAAATTGGGGAGAAAAATGACATAATGTATTTTTTAGCTGCCCGGATTATAACAGACAAAGACTCATTCTGAAAACTGCACTGGAACAACATACCATCAAGGACATGGATTTCAAGTCAATATACGAAAGTAAATCAAGAAATGAAGCAAACAAGCTGATCTTCAAGTTCCTCAAAAACTCTGGTCTGAGGACAAGGATTTAATATAAACATTTAATAAATCAACAGTAGGTGGCGATATACGCTCCAAGTGGAAGTGATTCGCCATTAAAGAAAAAAAAAGAAGAAGAAGAAGAAGAAGAAGAAGAAGAAGAAGAAGAAGAAGAAGAAGAAGAAGAAGAAGAAGAAGAAGAAGAAGAAGAAGAAGAAGAAGAAGAAGAAATATGCTAATGCTACAAACAGGCACAACACTGATACTCTGTTTTTACTGACATATAACATTTGATTTCACCTTGCTCTATTTTTTTTAACGCACGTTCAAAAATGGGAACATTTCCGGGAGTTTCAACCGGGTACCGGGTACCGAAAACGGGGACTCTGCCCGGAAAAAGGGGTAGTTTTTGTCACCCATCCGATAGGGGTGTTGAAAATAATCGTTTCTACGATGCATTGCGATGCGGACGTGGACGATTCGGTCTCGATGCAGTGACGGAAGATAATCGGTTATAGAGTAGTAACGTTGCTTCCTGATTTTCCGGCCGCGGCTTTACTATAACGTTTTTTCTGTCACTTTAATATCAAACCGGTCAGTGACGCAGAGATCAGGGAACAGACGTGACAGCGGCACAGCAACACGGAGCAGTCTGCTTTATCCACCAACACAAGAACACCAGTCCAGAACCCACAGCAGAAGGACCCGCTCCGAATCACTCCGTGTCGCTGCGGCTCAGAGACAGGGACAGGGATTTATGTTTTTCAAAAAGAATCGCGTTACAATCATGTCAGGTTTTTGGTGGATTTAATTAAGTCTTGGATTGCAAAGTATGAATGTCCTCTAGCAATTTTCAGACGATATATAGGTGTGTACATTTTGTGAAGGCAGGAGGAAAAAAGCTTCCGTGTTCACAGTCTCCTCTCCGTTCCTCCAAGCCCCGCCCCCTCCCTGAAAATAATGAGTGACAGGCTGATAGTGACCCGATAGAAACTTTATTATTCACTTAATCACTGAGATATAATGAAGCTAATTAAATCTCATACATTCATGGGATTTATGTAACAGTAAAACAGAGAATGTAAGTGTGCACCCACATGCAGTATTTTTGTTTGTATATGCTGTTGTAAATACTCCTGTTGTCTGCTGTGTTCAGACTCAAGTCCTGTGTGTGATGCCACATTCAGGACATGCAGTGTCCTTTCTTAACAGAAGGCCGTTGCTAGAAGCTGCAGCTAGACTGCAGAAGCATTAGCTTTTTGTTTTTGAGGATGGAACAACTTCACACACGGAGGCTAGACCTATACAATTCATTTATTTTGGTTTATAAATTAATGTCAAGACATTTATGTTATTGATTTCTGAAGCACTTTCTAAATAATAAAAAGAGAGTTCATATGTATTTACTGCATGTATGCATTGATGAAAAATAAGCCATGTGCAGTAATATAGAAAATTGAGGATGCAACGCATTGGTATGAATCGTGATGCACCGTGATGCACCGGGATATCGAACCGAATCGAATCGTTGACAGGATAATCGTAATCGAATCGAATCGTGAGACCAGTGAAGATGCACAGCCCTACCATCCGAATCCGTTTACAGCTAAGCACACACGCTAACATTAAGACTACAAGCTCACTTGGGGTTGAGGCTTTTTTACATGTTGCTTGACTGCCTGCCCACACATCTGATCCAAACATAGTAACGTGTATTGGGGAAGATAATTATTTAAAGTTATTATTTAATAATTGTGACATTTATTGTACTTTTTGATGGATGAATGATGCTCAAAGTGAGGGGGCAAATAATACAACTGAGGGGGCAATGCCCCCTTTTGCCCCCTCGTGGCGCCGGGCCTGGATCAGAGTGATCCTGATGATCATACATTTACAGATTCCTTCATGTTAGGTATGTTATTGGTTGTTTTTCCCAAATGCATAATAATGTACCTACAAACTTACAAACTAAAAAAGTATAATCATATTCTGAATTCCCTTCAGGTCAATTAGACGCCGGCGTGTGTGGAGGAAACTCTGCTCATCTCTTCCTCATCAGTCCTGTGTCTGCCTGCATCTGATCTGAGGACGCCGTCACTCCCTCATAACTTTAGAGTATAAAAACACATCAGCGTGACGTGAGAACAGGTCCAACGGGAAGAAGAACCAGTCAAGGTGAGAGGTGATGGAGGTGATGAAGATCTACTAACTCTCCACTAGATGGTGCTGACTGACGATGCTGACCTTTCAGATCAGCAGGTTCAACACATCAGAGTGGCGTGAAACCCGCGCAGCCACAAACCTGGAATCTGAAGCCGCTCAGGCTGCTAGGGTGATGTTCTTTTTTCACTTCTTCAAACACGCTTTGGCTTGCAAAAAACATTTTAGTTTTCACTTCATATAGCACTGTAAATTGCATTCAAATTATGAGCTGTTTTGTTTTGTTTTATAATAATACAAATACATTATTTACATAGTAGCACTTTTCATACAACACATGCAGCTCAAAGTGCTTCACAAAATGTCACATCACAAGTTAAAGGTGGCAAGGCTTCTCATCTCTTCTTCTACAATAGGGCTTTGAGTTAGTCAAGTTGAGGTACGTAGAATATTATTTATTTACTTTAAATCTGAATTAATATACATACAATTAATGTTGTTAAAAAAACAATACATAACACTTTTGGATTGGTCAAACAATATGTTTATCTAAGAAGAAATAAGTAAGCAGGTTTCGTACAGGAAATAAATAGAAAAATAATCCATGATGACTAAGCAGATATCTATTTATAATAGTTTGGAAGGAGTGGAAGATTCTCTTGGTTATCTTGTGATCATGATACCGGAAGAGAACATGGGATATGTTTGTGTGAAGTCCTGAAGGAATGCCAAAATCCTGCCCTCAGAAAACATCTGAGTCTCTTCCTGTTAACACCCAGAAACACACACACACGCACATTCAACTGTTTCCTTGAGCTGAAGACTCACATGTTTTTCTATTTATTTCCTGATGAAATGTAATATGTAGCCTTACGAAACATTTATAAAAAATGTTTCTTCTGAGAGAAACATATTTTTTGACCAATCTAAAAGTGTTATGTATTATTATTTTTAACAACATTAATTGTATGTATATGAATTCAGATTTAAAGTAAATACATAATATTCTACGTACCTCAACTCGACTAACTCAAATCTCTATTGTAGAAGAAGAGACGAGAAGCCTTGCCACCTCGACTGAGGATTCTCCGGAGCCTGAAGCCAAAACTTACTGTGTGTTCAGGGTCAATACTCCAGCTTGGGTCAATAATAGGGAACGATACATAATAATAATATTTACTTTTTGAGTATAATTAACCTTTAGTTAACCTTTTATTCAGATTGTGGTTTTTACCTCTTCTCACTCCTGATTTCAAAAGAAGAACCCATGTAACTTTTCTATGGGAGTAGAACCTAGGTGGCGTTGTCCCCAATAACAAATACAAAACATATTGTAGTTTTACCTTTATTTTAGTTTGGTTTCCTACAGATTTAGACAGAGCTTCAAGTGGTGTGCAAGCAACCATTTTGAGATGTTAGCCAGACCATCAAAGATTAGTGTAGCAACCTGGGTTCTTAGAGAGACAAAAAAACGAAACAGTTGTTATCATGTATTGAATAAGCATTCATTCTGATGGATGAAGGAGTAACATTTAGCAATCGGCAGAAAGAAAAAGTCAATTTGAAGGATATCAGACCAGTGCCCCTTCCTCTGCCAATGGGTCTGGGTGTTTGGTGAAGGAGTCGGCTACGAGCAGCAGGAGTAGAAGTATTAGCTCGAGTAATCCAAGTCTCAGAGAGAGCAAGGAAATCAAGGCATTGCTGGGGAGTAAAGCCAGAAATGAACTCAGTCTTGTGAGTAGCTCACTGGCAGTTCCACAGGCCTCCTGTCACAAGGTGTTGGATATGCGTGGATTGGGTGGGATCGATAAGAGATGAGAGGATATGGATGTTAGAATATGGTCAAGGCCTATAATATATGAGAAGACACAGAAACAAAGAATATACACAAATCTGAGTTAGGAAAGATAAGAGAAAGTACAAATAAACTTAGCCTTATCAGTGTTGAATTTGCATCAATGTAGCCTCCCACTACCCCTAAAGGACAGTTTGTAAGATGAGCAGTAGATTTACTCAACAAGGCACAACCTCGCTCAGTCTGGGAACTTTTGATCTGACTGGAACACGCATTTTTCATCAGCTTAGCACACCAGGCGGGTTTACATTCAGCTCAAGGAAACAGGTGTGAAAATTAAGTTTGTATGTGTGTGTGTGTGTGTGTGTGTGTGTGTGTGTGTGTGTGTGTGTGTGTGTGTTTACAGGAAGAGACTCACATGTTTTCTTAGTGCAGGATTTTGGCATTCCTGCAGGACTTCACACATACTTCCTCATGTTCTCTTCCGGTATCACGATCACAAGATAAACAAAACAAACTACCACTCCTTTGAAACTATTATAAATAGATATCTGCATGTTCATCATGGATTATTTTTCAAAATATTTCCTGATGAAATGTAATATGTAGCCTTACGAAACATTTATACAAAATTCTTCTTCTTAGATAAACATATTTTTTCACAAATCTAAAATTGTTATGTACAGTATCTTTTTTTAAACAACATTAAGTGTATTTATATGAATTCAGATTTAAAGTAAATAAATAATATTCCACACACTTCAACTCGACTAACTAAAATTCCTATTGTAGAAGAAGAGACGGTAAAGCAAGGCCACCTCGACTGAGGATTCTCCGGAGCCTGAAACCAACTCTCATACCCAGGGGTGGACTGGGGGGAAAAAGTGGCCCAGGGATTAATTGACAGACAGAGACAGGCCCACGTAATGTGCGGCATGTATCGGCCGGCCGGCGACGAAAGTATGTTACTTCATAAAAAACCCTATGCATTTAATGTTATTTTGGACAATTATTTATATAATCACATCACCTGAGCCCTTGAGTTGCCTAGAACAAAATAGTCACAGCATATATTTAGTGATTTTAATGTTAACAGATCATTGATGCAATAACATGTTGACCCAATTTGCCTGACTTGACACATGGAATAAAACATGGGCGTAGAAAGCATCCTCAATGTGGGTGAGACAATTTAACAGGGGGTGTGAGCAGGTGCTGGACCTCACCTCCTCTAGGGGGGGCAAGCTCCCCCCGGGAAGATTATTTTTTAAATGTTGAAGTTAAATGCATCAATCTGGGAATAATCTATGGCAGTCAGTAGGGGCTTGGACTGTGAGCCGTAGGGTCGCCGGTTCAAGTCCCCGACCAGACCTATTTGGAGTGTGGACTTCTACTTGGAGAGGTCCCAGTTCACCTCCTGCCCTGCCGTGGTGCCCTTGAGCAAGGCACCGGACATCCCCCTTCCCCCCTCACTCCCATTGCTCCGCGGGCGCTGTACAATAGCTGCCCACTGCTCCTAGTACTAGACTCCTGGCACTAGGATGGGTAAAAAGCAGAGAACACATTTCACTGTTGGCCTACCATACAATTGTTTTATGTGTGTGTGTGTGTGTGTGTGTGTGTGTGTGTGTGCACGTGCGCACGTCTGTGTACAGATGTAGCACTCCAGGGGGGTATACTGCGAAGCAGGATTTTCGCTTAGCCGGCTAAATTCAGGGAAAACTCCGGCTTTCCGGTCATCCGAAGCTGGTTCTCTTTTTAGCAGGCTAGATCTCCATGGTAATATATGCTAAGCAGCTAACCTGGTCGGGACCAGGTTAGGTTGCAGGCTAAGAGCTCAACTCAGTGAAAGCACCGCCTGCTGACCAATCAGAGCTCAGTGTGTGGAGTTTAAAGCGATCAAGTCATATCACAGGAGAAAGGAAATACAGAAAAGCTGCCGTTGCAGGAAAGACGGCCGGCAAAAATCACCGACTGTGTCAACGTGAACATGAATAGAATATCACCTCCCATCTTCAGAGCAATCTGACTATTATAACATTAGCGTTAAGAAAGCTTACTTAAATATCGGCCACAACATAAGTAACCGGATCAGAGTACATTAAGTACAGTCCGCGGCATATCACATCATAGTGTTTGTCATATATCTGAGTCAGCTGAGCCGTATCTGGCCGTGCAACACTCACAGTGTCACATACTGTATGCAGAAGTATTATTTTAAGCAACACATAAGTTGACGAAACACTCGAGACAAATGTAATTGAAGTCAGATCGTGTTTTAGATGGGGCAGTGATATCATAAACCTGTTAATGTACGCATTCAAACACTTGTTCTGTTACCAGCTGTATTCACCTTGCAGGTTCAGCTTTGTGGCTTTTATCCTGATAAAGTGTTTAAGTCATGGATGTTTAAAGTTTAACTTCTTCATTTTTGACTAGTATTAAAGTTCACTTTTCATTCAGGAAGTATGACGCTGCGCTGTCAGTATGCTTCTCCATGTTTGTGATTGGTCGAATGCTCCAAATACCACCCCTTTCATGTGAATGCGCACCTAACTAGATAGGAAACGGCTGGCTTGAGCGATCCACTTGATAACCCGTAGTACAGTTTAGCGAGAGCGCGTATGTTTTGGATTAAGCCAACCGGCTAACTCAAACATATCCAGGTTAGGTTGAACCAGCTTCGCAGTATAGGCCCCAGATAGGACTCACATGGATGTTTCCCAGTCAAAAGCCCAGCGGATCCCAGTGGCTGGGGGTGTTGCCAAATTGCTAGAGGGCGTTGCCACATTTCCCCATTTGTTCAATTACAGCATTTAACCATGAGATGGCGCTTCATTCACAAATACACAAATACAACTGGGTGTTGTAGAACTTAGTCTGTTTGCAATGTGTGCAGCTCTGCAGTTGTGTTTGTTGAATACTGTAGCATTGAATCACTTATTTGTTATGGTTTTCACAGGCTACTATAATGAAAAAACATCAATGTTTCAGATCAAATAAAGTATATAGTTTGCTTTATGGAGTATATGTTTTCTAATATTGTTGGGGTGTTTTTACACAGTACAGTAGATTGAAGTAAATCAACTTATACATGTCATGATTCTTGTGTTATGTCACGTTTTAGTTTTGTATGTCTTGTTATGGGTGTGTTTCTGTTCTCCTTGTCATGTTTTCCTCCCTGTGTATTGTCTGGTCTTTTCCCCCGTGTTTTCATGTCTGTCGTTAGTTCCCCTGGTGTGTCTAATTTCCTGATTGTTTTCACCTGTCACCCCTTCTGTGTCTCCTGTGCTCATCAGTGTCAGCCCCGCCCCTGATTGTTCCCACCTGTGTCTTGTTACCCTGTGTTTAAATTCCCCTGTCTCCCAGTGTTCAGTGTCAGTTCGTTTTTGTCGATTGCCATGGTCAGTGCTTTATTTTTTGTCTCTTGCCACAGTCAGGTTTATGCTCTCTTCATGCTATGGTTAAGATGTGTTCCTCACCACGTGAGCGATTTTCAGTTTGTTCAACATTTTTTGTCATCTCAATCTGAGATTAGTTAGTGACCATTTTTTGTTCATCTTCCTGCTTTTTGGAAGAATAAAGTATCTTACCAATACTTTACTTTGTCTCCCGGGTCGTGCAATTGGGTCCTACCTCCTAAGTGACTGGCCATAACAATACATTAAGATAAGATAAGATACGATAAGATGTACCTTTATTAATCCCTGTGGGGAAATTCAGTAGTTCAAACAGCAACAGGGTAAGAGTGAAAAACAGGATAGCACAGATTCACACAGATGAATAAAATCAAAAATAAGATGAGCGATACAAATAATAATAATGAGAAATGAATAAAACTAAAATATAATTATAATATCATATATTATAATTAGGGCTGTCAAACGATTACAAATTGTAATCAGATTAATCACAGTTTAAAAATTAATTCATCATGATTAATCACCATTCGAACTATGTCCAAAATATGCCATTTATTTATGTATATTGTTGTGGGAATGGAAAGATAAATGAAAGATGGTGGATATATCCATTTAACACAGAGTATCTATGTTTATTATAATATTTTTCTGTGTGTCAAAATGAAAGACAACCCACACACCTATCAATCATCATACGGTGGGGTCTTAATTCATTACGTGTTGATTTCTATCAACGGGTGAGTACTTCAGGAAAGTCGACGGGGGGGACTAGTGGAGTACTTCGTGACCACAGTGTGAACGTTGTGATTAGCTGTTTTAGCGCAGTTCTCCAGTGAAGGGGAGTCTCCCTCTGCAGCCAGTTGACGTAGTTTTGGCACAAGTCCGTTGTACAGACCGATGTTATGTTATGTTAGATGGAGTTTGTAGGATTCATGGTGAACCGTGAGGGATGATTTCTTGGTTAGGCCTTCAAGCTGGCGGCCGGTTTGCTTCAGCTAACGGAGTGCAGGGGTGAACCAGAGTGAGGAGGTTTTAAAAGTGAAATGTTTCCCTTTGAGGGGGGCCAGGCTGTTGAGGGAGGCGAGTAGGGTGGAATTAAGGTGGTTGAGTTATTCATCGGGTGAGCTGAGGTTCGAGTCCAGAGGGAGAGTAGAGGACAGCAGGTCGGAGAGGTGCTGGGGATCAACAGAGCATAAATTACGGAAGGTGATGTTCCTGGATGAGGGGGGGGTGGCGGACGGGGGAGGCGAAGGTGAACTGTATGAGTTTGTGGTCAGAGAGGGGAAAGGGGCAGCGGTGGAGGTCGAGTACTGGGATGTAGGTGGAGCAGACAAGGTCAAGGATGTGTCCTTTATCATGGGTGGGGAAGGTGACATATTGGGTCATTGAGAAATTGTCCAGAAGGGAGGAGAATTCAGAAGCGAGTTTGCAGATGGGGGAGTCCATGTAGATGTTGAGGTCGCCGAGGAGTAACAGACGTAGGGAGAGGGATGAAGCAATGGTGAGGAGTTCAGTGAGATCAGAGAGGAAAGAGGGGTGTGGTTTGGGGGGGGCGGTAAATGAGGATAACTGTCAGTGAGGGAGGGGCTTTGAAGGTGAGGAATTCAAAGGATGGTACTGAGGGGAGGGTGAGTTCTGTAGTCCGGATGTTGTGGTTGTAGATGACAGCCAGCCCACCACCACGGCGTAAGGGGCTGGGTGAAGACATACAATACATTGCAATGAAGACATTCACAGTAAATTGCTGTGAACCTTACTGTGAAAGTCATGAAAAAAGTGTTTACAGTGTAGATATACTTACGGTTTCGGTTCCTTAGCATTCACAACAACAAAAATATGCTGAATAAACACGCTGCCAGCAAATGTTCCTCATCATCAATTGTTATGCTATCATTGTGGGTGTATTAAAGCATTATCAGTGAAATGTTGTGGAACCAGTTATACAGCTGATTAAATAGATTAAGGTGATAACTTGCAAGGAGGAACCATGGCCAGGTGAGTATAAAAGGATGCTGCAGGTGGATGTGAGCAGCAGATACTTGGAGACAGAGGTGAATTCAGGAAAAGATGGCCGCCGCTCTTCTGCTCCTGCTTCAGCTGGTCTAACAAGTGACACACACAGCTGGGAGACCAGGGGACACTAAAAAAGTGACGCACACAGCTGGGAGACCAGGGGACACTAAAAAAGTGACGCACACAGCTGGGAGACCAGGGGACACTAAAAAGTGACGCACACAGCTGGGAGACCAGGGGACACTAAAGAGTGACGCACACAGCTGGGAGACCAGGGGACACTAAACAGTGACGCACGGGACACTAAATAAGTGACGCACACAGCTGGGACAGCTTGGTGACCTAAAACTGAAAAAGTGTCCATGTCGTTCACCCATTCATACAGAGCAGTGTATATTACTCTAGGAACTAACACGCATACACATTCACACACCGTCGGGAGCAACTCAGGGTTAAGTATCTTGCCAAGATTACATCGACATGTTGACTGCATGGGCTGGGATCGAACCCACAACCTTCTGGTGGAAAGACGACCGCATTCCCTCGCAGCCACAGTCGCCCTGTGTCACTTCATGTTCTAGTTTTTTTGTTGTAAAATAATTAGAACTGCGTTTCAAACATTTTGGTTTCATTTTTCAAAGATATAAAGACCCAAAAGGCACCCGATTCAGAGAATACTCAGAATTCTGCATACTGTAATCGGTTGTCCGATTGCCCTTACAGGGTCGATTTTGGCTGCATCTTCTGGAAACACCAGGTGAACACCCCACTTGTCACAATAATATTATCATGCCATTGCATATATGTGGTATTTTAGAGTTGACTAGATATTGATTAAGGCAATAGACTATGATATTCTGCTTGCACCTCGCGTGAAATGGCGCATACCGGAAGTACGGTGTCGCCCTCGGCCCAAAACCCGTATGTGTGTGTGAAAGAATAGGTGCTGGGACAGCTCGCTCCCTCTCTGCATCGGTGTGAACAAAAGTTGTTTCATTGCCCTTCTCCTACCGCTGTGACATGCATGTGACTGCTGCACACGTCACATGATTGTATTACAATGATTTAAATTACTGTGTATATTTACTCAAATTATTGTAAATGTATTTTATCTTCCTATTATAATTCATGATTATTCATTTAAAATGACTTTTTTTTAGATGTATCTGAATGTCACCTCATGTTATAGTTTTTTTGTTGTAAAATAATTAGTACTGCGTTTCAAATTGTTGAAATGTGCTATACAATACAGGGATTCACCTTTGCACACCATTCACATGCACACAAACCTAGAACACACTACAGGAAAGGGAAAACCCACCAAAAAAATACCTGTGATACATCTGCAAACCTGCAGCCGTTGATACTGATCCTAAATATCTCTTTTTCAGTGCCTGACTGCAGTATATTGTATAAATGTATTTTTGAATTTGGGATTCACTGAAAGATTGACATTAAAGTTGACTTTGACTTGACTATAAGTGAAGCTTGAGTTAAAATATGTCATTGTTTAAATGTAAATCCCACATCTGCAGATCAACCTCAGACCAGAGCTGCATTGTCTTCGCTCTCGCATGACCGGTTTCCTACGAACTTAACATGAGACAATAATGTGACAATCAAGCATGTCCGGTGTCAAGTGCACTGAGAGGCTCACACTTACGGGAAGACAGATCTGAACTCAGTCACTCTGAGTTATGGGGGACGTTACAATTTAAAGCATTTACAATGAAATGTTGTGGAACCAGTTATAGAGCAGTTATCAATAGATGAAGATGATAACTTGCAAGGAGGGACCATGGCCAGGTGAGTATAAAAGGATGCTGCAGGTGGATGGGGAACCGTGACCTATAGCTACAAAGGCAGAAACCCTGATGGATCATTTAGGGTGAGAGAAACTACTTTTAAACCTTTACATCAGTTAATAATTAACAAATGTATTCATATTTATGACGTTGTTATTTCTCACTTCTGTTAAAGTTGTTGCCATGCATTAAATATAGTTTACTTCAATGTTTTCTTTTAAATGTGTTGTCTAGCTTGTTACCTTGATAGGTATATGTCAAAACACAAAATACATTGGAAATAGCGATAAAAATATGCATTAATATTATTTTAATTTTTGTCAAAGGTGGACTTTCGCGACAGGGCGACCTATGATGGATGTCAGTACTCCCGTTACCAGACATGTAGCACTGGCAACTGTGGCTTAGTCACTAATCAACAGAGAGGCATAACCGACAGGAGCACCAATGCACCGCAAAGCAACAGACAGTGGTGTGAAACAGAAACAGTTCAACAAAGAAAAGTCCCAACTGACAAACCTTTTGAGATGAGGTGAGCTTTTTCTCTGACTCAAATCATGCTAAAGTTATATTTGTGGAGTCTCCATAATTGCATTGCAAACACTTGTATTTGTTGTTTTGATGCTTACCATAACATAATAAATAAAAACAAGCATCTGTATAATGCAGTATTTGTTTGCACACCTATCAGGGCAAGCAGCTGTTGTTGGATCCGAACACGTAACAGGGTTTCAGGTTGGAGATTTCGAACTCAAGTAGATTTGGGATCAAGATCTGACACTGGCAAACCAAACAGATCCCCAGACATTGCCATTCTACCTTTCCTACGGTAAGCTCATTCTTCATTTTGTTGTTTGATTAAATCGCTCTGTATCATGAAGGTGCAGTCCTGCAGACAGTTTCTGCTCTGCACTCACAAAGTGAAGTGACAAAATGGGTGTTAACCTTTACAGTTCTGCCTTACCATCGGCTGAAACCTCTTTCCCTTAACAGTTGTTAGATGATTGCTTTACAATTGCCTCTATTTAATCACTGTGTCTACTGCTTCCATTCATTTGAATGAAATTATATTCATTAAAAAAAGGACAACTCGCGTTGTGTTTATTCTTTGAAATGGGTGTGTAATGTGCATATAAGTATCAATTTCACATGTGCAGTTATAACTCTGATTATTTGATCCTTTTGGGTTTTATGGGCAGAACAGTGTACCTCACTCTTGTTAATGTGTCCTTTCAAGAGTTCCCCAGAACTGCCCACGGACCTACAAGCTGATGTCCTTTGACCCTGATGGAGACACAGTTCGCTGCAGATATGGAAATATCAGAAATATAGAGTGCAGCGGATGTAACCAACCTTCAGGCTTTGTCTTGGATCAGGTCTGTAAATTAAAAATCTATTTCCTTATACATTTTCCAATACCTGACTGAGCCTTTGCCTCACTAAATGTCTGAATGTTTACATTGTTAGGGTTCCTGCTCCTTACATTACCGCAATGCCATCGCCAACCCAAGTGTTTTTGGATCTTAGTTGGTGGTGGAGGACTTCCCGCAAAGGCCCATCTCTCTGTCCTACACCGATGGAACCCAATCCTACAAGGCTCCACTGATTCCCATGAGGCATAAACGAGCCATCTTCCAAACATATCCTCCAACGACTTCAGCATCATACAGGACTGCAACGCCAAACAGAACCCCATGGTGGTGGCATCATAATCCAACTCCAGCACCAACCACAACTGCAGCACCGACCACAACTGTAGCACCGATCACAACTGCAGCACCAACCACAACTGCAGCACCAACCACAACTGCAGCACCAACCACAACTGCAGCACCAACCACAACTGCAGCACCGACCACAACCGCAGCACCAACCAGAACTGTAGCACCAACCACAACCACTGACAACAGACACCTGCATGGCACCACGCCTCCTCTCAGTAAACTGCCTTTGCAATTCTCCTTTCTTAGTGAGTATGGTTATACTTGTCCTCAATTAGTAAATCCATACTAACATAAAAGCTGTTTCTGAAAAGTACTGCCTTCAGGTGTAACCTGTCATGCACCTCTTGCAGCTCCAGTGACAACTTAATGTGCAACGTCTTATTTTTTGTTCTACATTTGTGTTCTAAATACATTCTTTAGCATAAGAAGTAGGTACATTTTCTACACCTGCATAGAGACATTTTAGATGTTCTGCCCTAACCCTAACCCTTAGGTGAGGTTGACTCACAATTACGGATTTGCGATTTTCCTTAGGTTTCTTAGGTTTATGCAAATGTACGTGACCGGCTCTTTCAGGTACAAATTAGGAATGTTAGGGATTAGGGTTGTGACATTTATAAATGGAGAAAAATGCCAGGATTCTTGGATTTAAAGCAAAATGTTTAATTACAAAACTGTATTTTGAAGCAGTCGTTTTAGATGGTCTATAGCGCCATCTGGTGGAATTTCTTATTTTTAGAAAAAAATGTCAACATGTTGTCAATGTGTCGGTGCCTTAACAAGAGGCCATAATCAAGGAACTTACAATTATGGTTTTGAAGATGGGCTTCATTTGAAAATGAATGGGGGTGCGGGAAAATGTCAGGGATAATACGGCCTCACAGCTTTCTGCAACAATCCGCACAAACTAGTGGAAAAGCCGTAATTTGAAGATATCAAATTTTGGATTGCCCTCTTCAAAACCCTAACCCTCACCTGAAGATATTTAGCCTTTGACAGCTAATGAATATAATCTGCTGTGACAGCTTTGATGTTTTGAGATATAGACAATGACAAAGTGGTTTTAAGAACTGATCAAAAACTCTTAGAGAACTGTTGCACTTTTTAACTGCAGTGGACCCACCTGCTCCCTCGTGTGTTGATGGGCTCTACTTGCCAAGGTTTGTGCACCCAACCCCTGAAGATGGACAACACATCAATGCCGAGGTCAACAAAGAAGTGGAGATCAGAGTCCGAGCACAAGCTTCACATGCAACGTAAGTGAGAATCAACGTGATGAGTATCGCCTTGTGGCGTCAGAACATTATCAGCATTTCTGCTAGTGAGATAACTTCAGCGATAAGAAGGAAATATCTGGTTTCTTTCTCTTTTGTTTTCACACAGACTACATGATATCATCATCAGTGGGCCACTGAATATCACCAAGCACAGAAGCACACATGGAGACTTTGTCATTAGGTGGACGCCTGGCCCTGATGATGTGGGGGATCATTACCCAATCTGCTTTGCTGTTGAATCAGTAATCGAGTGAGTGAGCCTTACATTTATTTAATATTTTATACAATTAGTATGCATTTGTGTGTGTTAAATATTGATTTCACTTTTCCCACATTTTACAGTCCCGCCTCTACCCTCCCCCTCAAACCACAATGTATTACGGTTACCATTCTCACGTCCCCCAATCTCCACAGTAAGTAACAGTTTGATATTTTTTAATCAAACTTAAAAAGCTGTAAACGACATTGACATAAACAAATAAATCGTCTGCATATTGATTTTAGTGACTTTGTGGTTCAAGTTATATACAATTCAAACACCTTACTGAATGAGTAACAGGCTCCTTAAACAAAAAAACGATTCAAGATACATCTTTGGTCATTGATGCTTTTCAGGTCCGGCATCTATCAGTCCGAGATGAGGTGTGTTCTGGTGAACATCGGTCAAAGACTAAGTAAGAACGATTTTTGTTTAACATCAACATTTTATAGTAGAACTACAAACTGGAACGGCGTTTATATCATAACCAAAAGGTTACATTCCATTAGTGGCTTCATGGACTTTTGCAAGGCCGTTGTGTTTGATCAAATCAAACCCATTACTGTCGGCGAAAAACACCACCCATGTCCTGAATTTATATTCACTGAAACCTTTCTTTTTGGTCAAACAATATTTAAGGATCAAACAAGTCAATATAAATCTTTGTTAACTAGCTTTGCAGTCTTCTTCTTGTCTGTTCTGGAGCGTTACTGCCACCTGTAGACTAGAACCATCAGTGTAATGTGTATTTATTTTGTAAACTATTTATCTCTTGCTCTAGTTGAATCCCATGTGACTTGCCATGAGTCCTCAATGACGGTAGAGGTTACCAGATCTTCTCTCTCTGGACTTCATGAGGATCATTTACGCCTCAGTGACCCCAGCAACACGGCCTGCAACCTGCAGACGAACTCCAATAGCACGCACATCATCGCGGTCGTACCCCTCAACGCCTGCGGCACTCAGATCAAGGTAACAGTAGAGCATCTATTTCATCACCTGCCGGGTTTTTCTCTAAACTACTTTTTATTAGGAGTATGACTGGGTACTAAAAATATTCATATAAGTCAAATTACAATGTATTAGACATTAAAGCATGTAAACAGGTTCTAGTTGACACCCCAAATACACATATGAACGTGAACACAATATGTCCCCTTTAACTCTGAAGGAAGATGAGGAAAACCTGGTTTTCAAAAATGAAATCACCACGGTGGACAACATACACGACCTGATCACCAGGAACCACCTGCTGGAGGTCCAGTTCTACTGCCAGTACCCCAAACATGGGAACATGTCGCAGGGCTTCACAGCACACAGGAGGAATGTGGTGGTGTGGGATAAAGGCTTCGGAAAGTTCACCTACGAATTTGAGTTCTACCCAGACAGCCAATATAGACAAATGGTTGTAATCCAAGGCTGTACCCTCTGGCGTACGATGTGACGAATAGGATCTTCATGCAGATAGAGGCCAAATCTACCGTCAACAACACCCAGCTGTTTGTGGAGTCCTGCAGTGCGGCGCCATATGACACCCCCAACTACTGGCCAACATACTCCATCATCGAGAATGGGTAGGCATGAGCACGCCATCTAGTGGCAACAGGGGACATAACAATGCATTGGGAAAGACGTGCTGTGTCAGAGCAAAGAGTAACGAAACTGCCCAGGTGGGAATGACATGTTTTCAGGCAGTTGATTAATATGAGATTTAATCAGGCAAAACAATTATTATTATTATTGTCTTTATTGAACAAGGACCATCAATACACAAAGGTTAATCTCAAAAAGAGAATATTTCCATCTGCATCAGGTCAGGGCCGGCCCTCAGCATAGGCAGTATAGGCACATGCTAAGGGCGCATCAACCCATAGGGGGCGCCGAAAATTGGGGGGAAAAACCCACACCTTTATATGATCATTATAGTTATAAAAAATAAGAGAAAAACAGGTATAAAATACTACATGACAGTCCAAAAAAGTTGTTGTTAATAAACAAGAATACAGTTTGAAAGGGGAGTGATTTGTAACATATCCATAAAGAAAAAGAAAATCTGCTGACAGTTCTGTTTCATATGGGTGTTGAGAGATGTATCCATAGATTTCCTAATGTTGCTCTCAAAGTGCACCAGATTGATGCTTTTAACTTCAATATAAAAAAAAAGTCTTCCCTGGGGTGCATGCCCCCGGACCCCCCTCGAGGAGGTGAGGTCCCCCCCCCACACTTAAATCATGTTCAAATGGATAGGAAACTAAATGCAGTTGCACACATCTTGTGTCCATATCTTTATGTGTTGGTGGTCATGCCACAACACGCACGAGTCATGCATTTGCGGCGCCAGCTAAAATCTTGCCTAGGGCAGCAAATTGGTCAGGGCCGGCCCTGCATCAGGTACACAACTTTTTTAAAAAACTAAAAAAACGAGTATGTTTCAAACTTTTTGAAAAAGGCTTCCAAAAATACAATACGCCAAATGTGGCTATTGGTGTCTGAATTGATTTCCTTTTAATGTATCAAAATTAGCATTAGCAATTTTAGCGATTACCAATCGTGAGGCATGGACTCACGGACGCAATATTTCTTAACTTTTCTTTTTGTTGTTACTGTTAGGTGTAATTTGGACCAAACGGTGCAGGTGCATCGGAGCGCCAACCCGAGACAGTTCAGGTTCAGCATGGAGGCCTTCCAGTTCATCGGCTTGCACGACCAGGTGAACAATCTAATATGTGTCTATACTCTCTGATCTTTTACTTAATACAAATAATTAATACCACAGTGTAGGAATACTCTGTTGCATGTAGTCTGACATTTTTACTAAAGTAAAAGTACAAAAGTGTCGATATATTTTGTCTTTGATCCAACCACAGCTCACAGCCCAGGTACGTTTTCCCTCAGAGGTGCCTGCCTACTTTGAGGCTACGGTTGAAAAGTGAAAATTAGGACCTGTGTCTTTTCCTAGCCACTTTTCCTTAACAGGACTTCTGTAACATAGTGACATCACTAGTTATCACTTGCGCTCCTATTGGCTGGTGCTGTAACATGTGTGATAGGCTAAGGGGCGGGACATCTCTAAGTGGTTGACCAATCACAACAGAGCCGGCCAGCTAACCAATCAGAGCAGACTGGGCTCTGGTTTCAGACAGAGGGTGAAAAGAGGTGCTGCAGCACAGGCAGTATGAGAGAAATAGAGAGCTTTTTGAACATTAAAGCATGGATACATGTAGAGACACTATACTGATATGAGAATGAGCAGATTAGGTTCTAACCTTAGTGAAAAAGTGATGGGCCTTAGGTATTGTGGGACAGGATTTTCCAGTGTATCCTAAAGGAGATATCAAGCATTAAAGCTTCTTTCTTTTCATCAACATTTCAAAAAGCTGTTATCATGGATGCCACTTAGAGACCTCGGCTCGTTTCACTCTGTAAAGAACCTTCCTGGACTAATAAGACAATTCGACCATGTCCTCTGAGGAGTTAGTCTTTGGAAATGTGAAATTAAAATAACGCTTCTCTTTCTCTCCAGCGACCCCCCTGAATCTGAACCTGGTGTTCATCGTTGGATGTCTTCTTGCAGCCGCTGGCATGATCAGTGCAGTGGCCCTGTACAAAGTCAGAGCCTCAAAGGTCAAATACCAACCCTTGGCCTCTTTCGAAAACAAAGAAAGCGGCCATTTCAGAATACCCATTTTGTTATTGGTTGCATTTGACTACATTAAGCTTCTTGTTTTTTAATGCTGTCAGATAACGAGTCTCCATGTGTGCCTTATGGGTTATAAGTGGTGTTTATTGTGGTGTTAACCACTGTTTACAGTGTAATCCTATGTAGCTTCACAAGTGATTCTTCTATCATGTACTCCATTATGATTTAAGACTTGATTGATATGTGTATCCAATCAGTGTAATGCTTAATGTTAATAGTACATGTAAAACTTAATTGTTCCGCCTTATCCTAACTCCTTTAGGCTTAATGTTTCAATAAAAACTCTCTCACATCTCTTTTGCTTTTGTCCAATTTATTTCTCTTTCTCTCTTCAAACACACATCTTGGATAGTTTATTTATTATAATACAAATGGCATTATTTGTAACGCTTTCCCGTTGCTGAACCTCATTATTACCCTTTAGTGTACATTTGACCTGGGATGGAGCTCTGTATTTATTTATGGTTGAAGATGACTGGTAAAGGAAAGTTGTCATATAGATATGAGGGAGAAAAGTGTTTAATAAAACAACTTGATATAACATACGTTTATAAATCCTGATTATGGAGAGTAGATTACTTTGAGGTTTCAGCGATTGAATGGAAACAGTCCCATTTGTCATATTATTGCAATTATAAGGTTTTTAAACCCATAAGCTAACGTTCAGTTGTAGAAACGGGTAATTGAATCTCTCAGTAACATTATAATGTAGAGATTCTGCATTATGTATTCTTCTGTTGATATGCCACACGATGGCGCCACTATTATCTTTATTGTGAAACCAACATAATAGTTATCAGATATTTTATCCAACATAATTCAAATGCCCAATGTAAGGCAAGGCAAGTTTATTTATAGAGCACTTTTCAACGCAAGGCAATTCAAAGTGCTTAACATCAAAATAACAAAATATACAATAGTACACCGTACAATCCAAGCTAAATTCTGGTTTCATTAATACTTAAACATCACTGCATATATTTTGATATACACATTTTAACATATTGATTATTTTTATATATTTAAGCACAATGTGAACATTTCTACATATTATTATACAATAAAAATTACAAATATTATATTGTATTTTATCTTCTTTTTGCACATTATTTCCTTAACTTCTTATCTTTAGAAAAATAAGTTATTTTTATTTGATTTGATCATTTTATTGCACATTTTAACTTTTATTTGTATTCTTTTTTATCGTCTTAATGCACATTTTACAAATTCTTTATTTTTTTTTAGCTTTTATTTAGCATTTAAAAACATTTCAGACCGATGACAGAAACACACGTCATTGTATTTATGCAAACCGTGGTTTGCATAAATACAATGACGTGTTTGGATTTTTTTTTCAAGTGTTGTTTTGTTTTATATTTTCTTACTGCACATCACATGTTTTACTCCAACTTCTTAGGTTTGTATCCATGTGTATTATTTTATTTTTATTGTATGGTCTTATTGCACATTTCACTTTAGACTCTGTTTCGTGTCTTCAGGAACTGCTCTCCCTGTTCCTCCTGTTGCAGACCTGTATCTCTTCCAGGCTAATGCTAACAGAGCTAGCTTCAGAGTGTCCCGACCATAGATATATATAATATATATAATATCTATTTCCAGCATAGCTGACCGGCCGCCATCTTGCCACAGTCAACAGTTACTCTGATTCGCGTTATGGTAGCTGTTGTAAGGTGAGTGATCTGCACAAAAATACCCTTAACTCTCTGAAATCTTGACTGATTTACAAACGGTTTGGTTTATTAGAAACATTATTAGCATGGCTATTATACAGGATGCTTGGACATGTTGAAATTGCAGCTTTTCTTTGTGTATGTGGTTGTATTTATTAGCTGGCTAATAACAAGAGGCTGTGAGTGAGACCTAGTATTACAAATTTGACCCAGCAACTTTACACTAGTGTGAGAGGCAGAACTGCTCTTTCTTTTCAACATAACTTAAGTTACACATGATTTCTTCCAAGTGGTTTGGCTTGTTAAAAACATCTTGCATTATGATACAGGAATTTGCTGGCTTTGTGTTTACAGAAGTACCTGACTATGCCGGACTTTTGTGCAGCCCACGGATGTTTAATGGTGAATCGCTATCACTGGGAGCATATATCGCCAACTATGTATTTATTAAATATTCATGTTCCATGAGATACAGCACTATGTTCCCCACATATGTTTATGTTTGCTCAGTCTAATACACCCATAACATGGTTGTGAAAGAATACCAAAGCTGAGGCTGGACGATGATTGATTGTTGGTGTGCCATGTGTCACCGTGTGTCTTATTGGTTTTGTGTTGTACTGTATTTTATTGTATGCAGCTGGTCTTTATCTCCAAGACACATTTAAAACAAATAACCTTGAACATTGAAGCCCCATCTCTCCCCACCTGCTCCTGCTTCCTACACCACACCAAGTTGTTCTTCTTAATAATAATAATACATTTATTATGGGGGGGCCGCCTTTCATAACACCCAAGGACACCTTACAGGGGCATAGGGGCAATATAGGGAACAATTTAAACAGTGGATTTGTGATATATCAGCCGGGGTGAGACAAGACAAACCACAAATGGACTACAGAAGGACACAAAAGGACACATTGTCACGATTATCATGTTATGTTACGTTTGTAGTTTTGGTGTTTTTCTTGTCTTTGGGTTTCCTGTTTTATTGTGTAAAGTGTTCACCCCCGTTTCCTGTCTGCTTTCTGTCTGTTTCCCTCCCTGATTACCCAATTGTGTTCACCTGTTGTCCTTGTGTTTCTCCTCCCCTGCCCAGCTGTGTCTTGTTCTGTGATTACCCTTCTGTGTATTTAGTCTAGTCTTCCCCTGTGTTCCATGTCGGTTCATTGTTTCACCTCCATGTTATTCCACGGTCTGTGTTCCTTGTGCTGCTCATTGGTTTTGGATATTTTGGATACTGCCTTGTTTTGCCACAGCTTTATATTATTTCATAAAGCTCGCTTTTCGTTATTCTGCATTTCAGTCCTACCTGCTTCACCCAATCGTAACAGAATGAACCGACCACATTTGGACTCAGCAGATTTTAATGTTTTGGCCCCACAGGCGGAATGTCTTGGGTACTCTCTGGAGTACATTTTTTACACCTGGAAGAACGCCTCATCTAGACGGGGTAAAGAGGCTGCTTTGAAGGAGGCACGCCGGGAGGTTGCTCACAAGCCCTGGCTCAGGAGCTTGTTGCCTGAGTGGCTACAAACCTTTACAAGTAGCCCTGAAGAATTGTCACAAGCTTATAACCCTTTCCTGGGATCCGACTACTGTCCTGTTGAAGGTCCACAGAGTCTCCAAAAAGACTCTAGGAGACGCAGGGCCAGGATTCCAGCCCGTGCTCCAACAGCCATGATCCTGGCTTCAGTTCCGGTTTTCACAGCCATGGATCCATGCACCAGTACCGGCCCGCAGAGCTATGTTTCCTTGCTCGATTACCTGGCCCACACAGCCATGTTCCAGGCCTCTGTTCCGGTTCCAGCGGCTCCAGTTCCAACCTCAGACCTTTTCTCAGGAACCCGTCTGGCGTTTGGAGGTCCACGGAGCCTCCAAAAGGTCTCTGGAAGATGCAAGGCCAGGATTCCAGCCTGTAATCCAGCGGCTCCGGCTCCAGTGCCGGTCCCAGCAGCCATGGTTCCGGCCTCAGTTCTGGCCCCAGCGGCCATGGTTCAGGCCCTGGTTCCGGCCTCAGCAACCATGGTTACAGCCCCAGTCCTGGTCCCAGCGGCCATAGTCCCTCCTCTAGTCCCTTCTTTAGTCCCTTCCCTAGTCCCTCCTCAGGTCATTTTCCTAGTCCCTTCTCTAGTCCCTTCTAGTCCCTTCTCTAGTCACTTCTCAAGTACCAACTCTAGTCCCTACTCAAGTCCCTCCCAGTCCCTTCTCTAGTCCCTTCTCGAGTCCCCTCTCCAGTCCCCTCTCGAGTCACCTCTCAAGTTCCATCTCTAGTCCCTACTCAAGTCCCGCCTCTAGTCCCTCCTCTAGTCCCATCTCTAGTCCCTCCTCTAGTCACTTCTCGAGTCCTCTCTCAGTCCCCTCTCGAGTTCCCTCCTTTAGTCCCTCCTTTAGTCCCTCCTCTAGTCCCTCCTCTAGTCCCTCCTCAAGTCCCCTCTCTAGTTCCCCTCTCAAGTCCCCTCTCAAGTTCCCTCCTCTAGTTCCTCCTCTAGTCCCTCCTCTTGTTCCTCCTCTAGTCTCTCCTCTGGAGTTCCATCTCTAGTTCCCCTCTAGAGTCACGTCTCAAGTCCCTACCCAATGTCCTGGTTGGAGGTTCCGCTGGGGGTCCTGCCAACTCCATGTCCTGTCCCGTTGGAGGTCCCGCCGTCTACTCTCCTGCCGGGGGTCCTGCCAACCCTTTGTCCCGTTGGAGGCCCCGCCGACTACTCTCCTGCTGGGGGTCCTGCCAACCCTTTGTCCCGTTGGAGGTCCCGCCGTCTCCTCTCCTGCCGGGGGTCCTGCCAGCTCCTTGTCCCATCTTGTTGGAGGTCCCACCGACTGCTCTCCTGCCGGGGATCCTGCCACTCCTATGTCCTGTTCCTCTGGGGGTCCCGCCGACAACTATTCTGCCGGGGGTCCTGCCAACCCCTTGTCCTTTTCCGTTGGAGGCCCCACCATCACCTGTCTCGTCGGGGGTCCTGCCAACTCCTGGTCCTCTTCCGTGGGGGATCCTGCTGAAGCCTGTCCCACTGGCTGCGGTTCCTGTTCGGCCGACACCGGGTCCTGCCCGGCCTCCGGAGCTGTCTGGTCTTCGCCCTCGAGCCCGGCCCCCTGAGAGCCGCGGTCTTCACCCTTGAGCCTGGCCCCCTGAGAGCCGCGGTCTTCTCCCTCGAGCCCGGCCCCCTGAGTGCCGCGGTCTTCATCCTCGGGCCCGGTCCCCTGACTCTTCCTGCCGCTGCTTTTGCCCTCATGCTCGGCCCCCTGAGTTTGCCCGCTGTGGCCTTCGCCCCTTTTTGAACTTTGCCTTGCCCCCAGGCCGTCCACCCGAGACCCCCTCCTTGGTCTCTGCCTTGCCCCCGGGCCTTCCGCCCGAGACCCCGTCCTTGGTCTCTGCCTTGCTCCCGGGCCTTCCGCCCGAGACCCCCTCCTTGGTCTCTGCCTTTCCCCTGGGCCGTCCGCCCGAAACCCGTCAGTAGTAGTAGTAAACATGTTCCTTTCGTCAAAAAAGTGACAGGTGGTGTGACAGGTCACACCTCTCCCTACTTATGCAAATGAGCCAAGTCCGTCTCCCCATTGGCCAATGAGCTAAGTCCCGCCTCCCATGTCCCGCCTCCCATTCTTTGATGTCAGATTGGTGTGAAAGACCGCCCGGCGTGATTCTTTTGTTGTATCAATTAAGATAGTTAAAGTATTTGACCCCTGACCCCAAGAGTGGAGTAATTGCCCCGCAATTAGATTAGCCCCAGGCACCCCTTTTGTGTATAGGTCTTTTGTTGTATTGATTAAGGTATCTGACCCCTGACCCCGAGAGTGGAGTAATTGGCCCGCAATTAGATTAGCCCCAGGCACCCCTTTGTGTATAGGTCTTTTGTTGTATTGATTAAGGTATCTGACCCCTGACCCCGAGAGTGGAGTAATTGCCCTGCAATTTGATTAGCCCCAGGCACCCCCTCTGTTGTATAGGTCTTTTTGATGTATTGAATAAGATAGTCTCTTTGACCCCTCCCCCTCAGAGCCCTTTGTTGTCTAATCTAATTAGCCTTTGATGCCTGCCCGTTTGATGTGTAATTTCACACTGATGAAAGCCTCTGTATAAATGACTAGGCTATGACCATATAGAGATATGCTCAAAAATAAATTAAAAAAAGACAGACAATTCAGCTTACCAAGTCAACCGTCTGAAGCGCCAGTCAAGAAACGAATGCGGCATCGGGGGGTGGGTTCAGAGTACAGCCTCTTTCTGGTCATGTGTGTTGGAGGAGGGGCTCTGTAAGGAAGGTTGAAGGAACGAGCAGGATTTCTCCCCCGGTTTGACTGCAAAAGACTACCCCTCAACATAACAAGCCCCACCTTTCCTCACCAGATCATTTAAAAATGAGAACCCTACAAGGACATTATAGTTTTTCAGCGTACTCTTTAGTTGTAGGTTTGTGAACTAATGTATAATTACTTTTAACTATAGGTTTTGCATCCATTAAAGTGTATCTTACAGTTCCTTTGTGAGTGAATTACACACAAATCTGCAGAGTTTTATGTTTTGGCTATAGGGGGATGGTGGGTTAAGAGACAGATTCTTAACTAAATCTTTACACATAAATCTGCCGAATGTCTGTAAAAAAGTCACATAGATAGCTACCTTGATAAGGAATCATTGTTAGGGTTTTTTGGAGGCAAGACCTGACATTGTATCTGAGGGGTTTATAAGACAAGCTCATGTTGGCAGTTAGTGAAAAAACAGGTTTTGCATCCATTAAAGTGTATCTTACAGTTCCTTTGTGAGTGAATTACACACAAATCTGCAGAGTGTCACTAATATATATATATTCTTTATTTAACAGGTAAAAAAACTCATTGAGATTAAAATCTCTTTTCCATGAGTGACCTGGCCAAGAAGGGCAACATGTACAAAGTTACAACATATAAAACACAGACATGAAAGGCAGCCAAATACAGCTGTAAAACACAAATAAAATGGCACATTAGCCAGTCAATATGCGAAGTAAAACAAACTGTTAAAATCATTCAAAAACTGGCAACATTTAAAACGATTTCAGGATATACGAGCACTCACATCGACCAAAACTAAAAAAGTGTTACGCAGTGACTGACATTCTGTACGGGAGTTCACACCCGAGCTGCTGTAGGGAGTTGAGTATGTTATGGCTCTCGGGGGATGGTGGGTTAAGAGACAGATTCTTAGTTTTTTGACTGCCTCAGGGGGTTAACGAAATCTACTAAAACAAAGTACTTCATTATCTACTTTTTTCAGCTTTTATACACAAAAGTGCAGAGAAGGTAGGCAGATTTAGAACACTGGGATAATACCCATAAAGAATGTGTGTTTCTGCTCCATTTCACTCCATGAAGCCTCCAGCTTGTACAAGGGCTCCGCCTCCACTCAACATAACATGTCCTGCCCTCCTCACCAGATCATTTAAAAGTAAGGGGATGGAAATAGGCGAAAATAAATACGCTCAAACTAAATAACAGGCCAGTCATTTCCAATCACCAAGGCACTTTTCCAAAAAGAAAAATGGCAAAGAGAAGCATAGATATGGGTTTAATCCGCGAGACGCCTGTGACAACGTACAGCCATCAGTACGGAGCGCCAATCAAGAAACGAATGCAATATCTGTGCCGGGTTCAGACGCCTCCAGCCGAAGAACTTCATGAAGAATGGACTCTGAAAAATGGCGATGTTTGGGGTTATGTATTCAACTATATGGCGAATGAACTGCATTTCTACAATCTAAAGAATGGAGAAATGTACGGACCCCACAGTGTTAAAGCGACACTGACCTCAACAGATTGGGCTGTGTTAACTCTGGTGTCTTCCAGAGATCTCCACGCAACCACGGTACCGGAAGAAGTAGTGCATCAAGAAACCATAGTGGAACCAGCGGTGTACAAGATATTTGCAAAGAAACACAGACAGTATGCGAGATCAAAGAAGAGATTTCACCGCCGCCCCTCAATGTGGAGGAAGAAAGAGTTATTTCCCCGCTGCCAGAAGTGAGAAGAGTCCTGACAAGCACCGTCTGGGAAACTAAAAGCGGACCATCGGGGCGATGGTATTACCGTGCAAGCCATTTGGAGACGCTGGGGAAGGACCCCTCTGATGATTTTGTTTTGGAGATTTTTAATTCTACATGTGGAGTATTTCAGACAGCAGTGCGGGTGCCATTGACTGCTTGGCTGAAAATGATTGATGGAAAAGCTACAAAGCTTAAAGAACTTTTTAAACAGAGTCAGACATCGATGGACATTATACTGGTGAAAAAGAATCTCACATTTACAGAGGACTCTGCCTCCCACTCAACATAACAAGTCACACCCTCCTCACCAGATCATTTTAAACTAAGGACCCCTCAAAGAAAGACATTGTGTATTCTACCTATGTAAAAAGAATGTCGGGGTTGTCTCTGTATCAAGAAGATGTGTTTAAAAATGAATTTTTGTGAAAAATACCAACTGTGTGAGAGACATCATAAAGACACTCATTTTAACCACAGTGTTTGTTCTCTACAAATGTTTTAAGATTGTTACAAAATGTAAAAAATAAAAATAAAAGGCATGGAGACTAAATTAATTCAGGTGACTCTGGCTTTATTAGGAAAACAAACATATAATACATATGGGTTAGGGGTTAAATGTAACCATCGTGGACTTAATAGTCTAACAAAATACTTTTATCTGAATACATTTGTTCTTTTTAAGAGCACTTTTTGAAATTATTTATTTATTATTTCAGTGGAACAATCCAGTTTTTGTTAACATTAACGCTTTCTTCTCTTTTTCTTGTGTTACTAAGATACTTTTAGACACACTTTGGCGGATGCAACACTTGTTCAGATAAACAAGGTTTTTTCTTTTCTGATAAACTTACATATTTTAGTTATTTTACGTTACCAAGATACTTTGAGATACACCCTTATGTACGCAACTATACTTTTTTGACTTTTTTCTGTAGAATCTTGACAAAACTATTACTTGTTCTTAAATGATGACCTATTGCTGGAGATGAGATGAAAAAGCTACAACGCTTAAAGAACTTTTTTCTAAAAACTCTCAATTTTATAATTGACTTCCCCATTCAATGCAATAAGCCCCACCCTCCACTCAGCAAATCATCTAAAACGAAGGACCTCGCTAAGACGACCGTTGTAAACAAGCCATGGAGCAGAGAAAAGCCAAGACTCCCCCCGCGAGTTGCAGCCAGGAACAGACTCCGGGGCCACCATCAACACCACCATGGGGGAAACCCGAATCTTGCAATACTACTGCTGCTGATTTTGCTCCTTGGGCCAAAACATCTCTGTTTATGGACACAGTGAAAGCGGTGTTGGTTGATATTGTGGAGAGGGTGATACATCGGTACAGAGAAGAAATATGCAACGGGTGCCGAGTCAGTCACCCCGGCCAGAGGCAACACAATCTTCTGAATGACATGTACGATTTTTACTTTAGAAACAATTACAAAGCGTTAATGAAAAGACTTTGGCTCATCAACTTTATTACTGAGATCGACCAGACTCTTAATGATAAAGACATTTTCACGGATGATTGGAGGATCCAAGGCGCTTTTCTTCACAACCTCAAAAATTGCAGACGCCTCAAGGAGAGACTTGAAAAGATCCATGCCGAGTTGGATGGAGAAGAAGAAGACTAACAATCAGCAGTTGGATGGAGAAGCCAGGGACTTGTTCGATACATTGACCTTTTTCTTTAAGTAAAATAAACATGGGAAACTACTATGCAAAACACTTTGTATATATTGATCAGAATGTAGTCATTACCCTTTTAATAAGTGTGGTGATGGGGACGATTGAAAACAGAACGAGTAGTGACCCGTGTGTAAAAAGAATGGCCGAAGTTTGTAAACTGGAAGACATTTTGGATATCGTTCGTTCTGGCAGTACTATTCCGGGTCATTGGGAAACGATTGTAAACGAAACATTTAAAGTGGTCCTGGAATCTTAATTTTCCGAAACATTCTGTAACATTATCTCAGAAATGAAACAAACATCAAAAGTGTATCATGTGCTCTCATTGTATGCTCTGTTTGTAGATGTAATGCATCTTTGCGTCGAAAACAGCATACACGTGAATATTGTGACTGAAGTGAAAAAACTCCATCACGATATCTCCAGTAATATGGGGAATTCTAAGCTGGAGACGGTCCTGGGGATGCTATAATCAGTATAACTTTTGATTTTGTGTGTGAAAAAAATAAAAAAAGTGTTTTTTACATCTAAAAACTGTTGTCATCATTATAGCAAGGGGAGCGTGTCTGATACATGTGTATTACAGTCCTTCTTGTTGTGTTTTTCAGTGTTTTCTGTGTATCTGTACACACAAAGCACACTTCATTATCTACTTTTCAGCTTTTTTAAAAAGAAAAGTGTATCTTTCTGTAACTTTCTCAGAGAATTCAAGCATAAATCTGTCAAATGTTCAAAACAGCCTTGTTTCACTGAAATACCCTCAAAATGACAAACTGCCATTAAGAGTCAGATTCTTAACCAAATCTACTGACACAAAGTACTTCATTATCTACTTTTCAGCTTTTAATACAAAAGTGTATCTTTCGGTAACCTTCTTGAGATAATTAAGCATAAATCTCTCAAAGATTCTTAACGAAATTTACTGACACAGAGTACTTCATTATCTACTTTTCAGCTTTTTATACACAAAGTGTATCTTTCAGTAACTTTACCAGAGAATTTAAGCATACATCTGTCAAATGTTCAAAATAGCCTTGTTTCACTAAAATACCCTCAAAATGACAAACTGCCAGTAAGAGTCAGAATCCTAACGAAATCTCCTCAAACAGAGTACTTTCTACAGATGAAGCCTCCCACTCAACGCAATATGTCCCACCCACTCAGCAAATCATATAAAACTAAGGACGACCGTTAAAAACTAGCCATGGATCTGAGAAAAACCAAGTCTGATGTAGCCTGCCCTTATTATCACCAGGATAATGGATACGGGCTTAATGACTGGATGTTACAAAGTAGGGGAGAGGATGTCCCAGAAGAAGAGCTCTCGTCCAAATCATATCCATGTAAGGTCTTTAGGACAAAAGAGGACCATGATAACATGACATATGAAGAATATCTTTCTTTAAAAGATGGTATTATAGATAACCTTTATATAAACAGTATATCTCATACCACTCTCCAAGATCGCAAACGACAATTAGCAGAAAAGAATAGAAAAAGTAAAGAAAAACGAAGAAAAATAAAAAGCAACATGAAAAGGAGAAGAAAAATTAAAAGCAAACGCAGAATGTGAATGAAAAGAAAAGGGACCATAGGACGGAAAACTAAAAAGACAAAAAGAAGGAAGGTGAAAAGAAAAAGAAACAAAGTGAAGAAATTTAAACTAGAGGATGGTGTTGTAGAGCCATTACCGGATCATAATAATCTTATAGATCATCTCCCGTTAACCGACTGCTGCGAATGTGTTGAACAAATACCAAAAGCAATGGCAGAACTTTGCTTCAGTATAATGAGAGAAAAAGCGCGATACTGTGGAATTGCCCAAATTGGCGACTTAACGATTTGCACTGTTGCTTCTCTCCGCGTTTCATTGACGGTAATCGGTTTGTCGTTCAATTCACACAGCCCAAGTAGATGTTTAGGGGTCTCTTGGAAGTATACGAATGCATTTTTTATATCAGATAAATGCATTAACATCACATGCAAATTCTCTATCCTTTCACCCGCAACGATTATAATCTGCTTTGCTTCTTCTTCGGTTTCTCCATTATTAGCTCTGAATGTAATCCTTTCTGGGACTTCTTGTGCTTCTTGTGGTCTGTTGAATACCTGGCGTAGGATTTGTTTAGCTGTAAGGACAGGTACCATATAATTGTCTTCAAAAGCTTTGTCTATGTCGTCACACGTTTTGGCGTATCCTTCGCTGTAATGACAACCGACACTAGAATAGAGATCCTCCAACAGTCTTTTAATACATGTTCTGGCACTGTCGCCAATTTGGGCAATTCCACAGTATCGCGCTTTTTCTCTCATTATACTGAAGTAAAGTTCTGCCATCGCTTTTGGTATTTGTTCAACACATTCGCAGCAGTCGGTTAGCGGGAGATGATCTATAAGATTATTATGATCCGGTAATGGCTCTACAACACCATCCTCTAGTTTAAATGTCTTCACTTTGTTTCTTTTTCTTTTCACCTTCCTTCTTTTTGTCTTTTTAGTTTTCCGTCCTGTGGTCCCTTTTCTTTTCATTCGCATTCTGCGTTTGCTTTTAATTTTTCTTCTCCTTTTCATGTTGCTTTTTCTTTTTCTTCGTTTTTCTTTACTTTTTCTATTCTTTTCTGCTAATTGTCGTTTGCGATCTTGGCGAGTGGTATGAGATATACTGTTTCTATAAAGGTTATCTATAATACCATCTTTTAAAGAAATATATTCTTCATATGTCATGTTATCATGGTCCTCTTTTGTCCTAAAGACCTTAAATGGATATGATATAGAGGAGAGCTCTTCTTCGGGGACATCCTCTCCCCTACTTTTTAGCATCCAGTCATTAAGCCCATATCCATTATCCTGGTGATAATAAGGGCAGGCTACATCAGACTTGGTTTTTCTCAGATCCATGGCTAGTTTTTAACGGTCGTCCTTAGTTTTATATGATTTGCTGAGTGGGTGGGACATATTGCGTTGAGTGGGAGGCTTCATCTGTAGAAAGTACTCTGTTTGAGGAGATTTCGTTAGGATTCTGACTCTTAATGGCAGTTTGTCATTTTGAGGGTATTTCAGTGAAACAAGGCTGTTTTGAACATTTGACAGATTTATGCTTAAATTCTCTGGTAAAGTTACTGAAAGATACACTTTGTATATAAAAGCTGAAAAGTAGATAATGAAGTACTTTGTGTCAGTAGATTTCGTTAAGAATCTTTGACAGATTTATGCTTAATTCTCTCATGAAGGTTACCGAAAGATACACTTTTGTATTTAAAAGCAGAAAAAGTAGATAATGAAGTACTTTGTGTCAGTAGATTTGGTTAAGAATCTTTGAGAGATGTATGCTTAATTCTCTCAAGAAGGTTACCGAAAGATACACTTTTGTATTAAAAGCTGAAAAGTAGATAATGAAGTACTTTGTGTCAGTAGATTTGGTTAAGAATCTGACTCTTAATGGCAGTTTGTCATTTTGAGGGTATTTCAGTGAAACAAGGCTGTTTTGAACATTTGACAGATTTATGCTTGAATTCTCTGAGAAAGTTACCGAAAGATACACTTTTCTTTTTAAAAAAGCTGAAAAGTAGATAATGAAGTGTGCTTTGTGTGTACAGACACACATACAACACTGAAAAACACAAAAAGAAGGACTGTAATACACATGTATCAGACACGCTCCCCTTGCTATAATGATGACAACAGTTTTTAGATGTAAAAAACACTTTTTTATTTTTTTCACACACAAAATCAATAGTTATACTGATTATAGCATCCCCAGCTTAGAATTCCCCATATTACTGGAGATATCGTGATGGAGTTTTTTCACTTCAGTCACAATATTCACGTGTATGCTGTTTTCGACGCAAAGATGCATTACATCTACAAACAGAGCATACAATGAGAGCACATGATACACTTTTGATGTTTGTTTCATTTCGAGATAATGTACAGAATGTTTCGGAAAATTAGATTCCAGGACCACTTTAAATGTTTCGTTTACAATCGTTTCCCAATGACCCGGAATAGTACTGCCAGAACGAACGATATCCAAAATGTCTTCCAGTTTACAAACTTCGGCCATTCTTTTTACACAGGGGTCACTACTCGTTCTGTTTTCAATCGTCCCCATCACCACACTTATTAAAAGGGTAATGACTACATTCTGATCAATATATACAGAGCGTTTTGCATAGTAGTTTCCCATGTTTATTTTACTTAAAGAAAAAAGTCAATGTATCGAACAAGTCCCTGGCTTCTCCATCCAACTGCTGGTTGTTAGTCTTCTTCTTCTCCATCCAACTCGGCATGGATCTTTTCAAGTCTCTCCTTGAGGCGTCTGAAATCTTTGAGGTTGTGAAGAAAAGCCTCCGAAGCGCCTTGGATCCTCCAATCATCCGTGAAAATGTCTTTATCATTAAGAGTCTGGTTGATCTCAGTAATGAAGTCGGTGAGCCAAAGTCTTTTCATTAATGCTTTGTAATTGTTTCTGAAGTAAAAATCGGACATGTCATTCAGAAAATCGTGTTGCCTCTGGCCGGGGTGACTGACTCGGCACCCGTTGCATGCTTGAATTCTCCACAATATCAACCAACACCGCTTTCACTGTGTCCCTAAACTGAGACTTCTTGACCCGAGGAGTAGCATCAGCAGCAGTAGTACTGCAAGATTCGGGTTTCCCCCTTGGTGGTGATGATGGTGGCCCCGGAGTCTGTTCCTGGCTGCAACTCGCGGGGGGAGTCTTGGCTTTTCTCTGCTTCGTCTTAGTGAGGTCCTTCGTTTTAGATGATTTGCTGAGTGGAGGGTGGGGCTCATTGCGTTGAATGGGGGAGTCTTTAAGTGTTGTTCTTTAAGCGTTGTAGCTTTTTCATCTCATCTCCAGCAATAGGTCATCATTTAAGAACAAGTAATAGTTTTGTCAAGATTCTACAGAAAAAAGTCAAAAAAGTATAGTACGTCAGAAATATGTAAAAGTCATATAGTATGTTGAAAATCAAAAAAGAAAACTCAATTCAATACAAATTAATGAATATTTTACCCTGTTCTAAAGTTTTGCACCCTTAAAGAAAAACCCCTTCCTTACCAACTACTTCATATTATACCATTTGTTAAGTGTTGCGTACATCAGGGTGTATCTCAAAGTATCTTGGTAACATAAAATAACTAAAATATGTAAGTTTATCCGAAAAGAAAAAACCTTGTTTATCTGAACAAGTGTTGCATACACCAAAGTGTGTTTAAAAGTATCTTAGTAACTGAAATAATTAATAAATAATTTCAAAAAGTGCTTTTAAAAAGAACAAATGTATTCAGATAAAAGTATTTTGTTAGACTATTAAGTCCATGATGCTTACATTTAACCCCTAACCCATTTGTATTATAGGTTTGTTTTCCTAATAAATCCAGAGTCACCTGAATTAATTTTGCCATGGCTGTAATGAAGGACTGAGCGTCGATTCCGTTTTCTTTTATCTTTTATATTCGTCTGCATCATCCCAGCTGTTGAATTTTTCGGGCCAATTATGCCAAGATACAAACATTTGTTTTTCCCTCTCAGCACACGCCTTTTTAGAATTGTCTCAACTTGAAAATTGGCTATCTTCACTTTTTGTAACTCTTCATAAAAAGTCCCCTTGATCTCTTCTCCATCATAATCTTTGAGCTTGTAAACAGGTGGCTGCCGCGGTAAGCCTTCAGACACCGTAAATAATTTGTCCGTATAACTCTGCTCTTTTTTTTCGAATACTCCTCTCAATTTGGATATCCTTACAAGCTCCCCCCTCCTTAAAGTTCATTTTGACAGCAGCTTTTTTACAAAGGCTGGAGGGGTTATATAGATTCCGAAACACTTGAGCCTCGCTTTCCTGCAGTGGGTTCATTTTAATACTGGACTTTTATTAATCCCTCGTGGGGGATGCAGAGAAACAAATATTGTTTCTCTGCATTTGACCCATCCTAGTGTTAGGAGCAGTGGGCTGCCATTTTCAACAGCGCCCGGGGAGCAATTTAGGGAATGGTGCCTTGCTCAGGGACACCTCGGTAGCACTTGGTCTTGCCGGGAGTGGGTTCATTTTAATACTGGACTTTTATTAATCCCTCGTGGGGGATGCAGAGAAACAAATATTGTTTCTCTGCATTTGACCCATCCTAGTGTTAGGAGCAGTGGGCTGCCATTTTCAACAGCGCCCGGGGAGCAATTTAGGGAATGGTGCCTTGCTCAGGGACACCTCGGTAGCACTTGGTCTTGCCGGGACTTGAACTGGTGACCTTCCAGTTGCCAAGCCAAGTCCCTATCGACTTCGCCACCACCGCCCTATGGCTTTTAAGGGATCTCGCTGTGTGTTAAAATTGTATCAAAGGCTTTGTTAACATCAATACCCGACTTCTTTTTAATGCTTGAGCATAGGCTTTTTTCGAAAATACTTCTATGACTGTTAACAAATAATTAAAACCATAATTATATTCGGACAGCGACTGCATATCGCAGAGATCTGCTTGAAATTGCTGCAGCGGTCTGAGTACGAAAACTCTGTTTCTTACAAAATGCACCCTAGCAGGCTTGTGCAAAGTATATGCGTCCTGCTCAGATAAATATTCTCCGACTTTCTCTACATTTATTTGTTTACCCATTTCATTCTGTACAGATCTATGGAGTTTATCCACACCTCCTAAACTCCCTGGATGAGTGTAATACACTTTATGCATAGCACGTTTCTCAGACATGTTTCCTGTTACAGCCCGATGAGGTAATGAGTACAACAGTTTTTCTTACAATGCATTTTACTGATATGTATATACAACATTTCTCCAAGCAGAGAATAATAAAAGGAAGGACAAACTATATCAAGTAAAATTAAAATAAAACATACTTTAACGAAAAAGTATCAAAAATAAATAAAAACTCTTCCTAATGCTGCCAGAAGGCCCAAGCTGCTCTTGTAATCTTCAGTTGGGTCTCGTCGTTCTCTACCAGCTGTTCGTATAGCTTCTCGATTTTAGCCTCAAAGAGTCTGGTGTTTCTGAGGTTGTTCAGAATCGCCTCGGTAGCTCCAAAGACTCTCCTCTCCGACACATGAAGGTGGTTCTGGTGCAGAGCGTCCCGAATGGCTGGAATGAAACGAACGGTCCATAGTCTCTTTACCACTTCATCATAGTTTCGATCCAGATAGTATTCACCGGTAGGGAATAAACACTCGTGCTGCATCTGACTGGGGTGATCGACTTGACACCTGTTACATGTTTCCTTTCTGTAAAGGTATACAACTCTATCTAACAGATGAACTACAACTGCTTTTACCGTATTCAGGAATGCCGATGTCCTAGCACGTTCTGTAGCATCACCCTCGGGAGCACAAGGAAAGCATGCCGAATCAATGCCTACTGCTGTTGATTCCTCTGGAGAGTCATGAGTAGATGGAGGTTGAGGCATATCCAGCCACCCCGTGATATCAATACCAGCCATAGCGCTGTCCAGATCTGGTGTCCAAATTGTAGGTGAGGGTGGAGGTCCTCCAGACGTTTGCTCCAGGCTGCAGATCGTGGGGAGAGACTTGGTTTTTCTCAGATCCATGGTTGCTGCTCTCTAAAATGTCCTTGAAGGGTTCTCATTTTTAAATGATCTGGTGAGGAAAGGTGGGGTTTGTTATGTTGAGTGGTAGGCGGAGCCCATTGGAGAAAAGTCAGAGTCTTTTGCAGTCAAACTATGTAGCTTTTACAACTCAGTGACTCTACAAATGTTTAAAGATTGTTACAAAATGTAGAAAATAAAAAAGGTCTGGAGACAAAATTAATTCTGGTGGCTCTGTTTTTTTTATTAGGAATACAAAAAATATAATACAACTTTAGGAGGTAAAATGTAACCAGCTAGGACTTAATATTCTATCTTTCCTTATTCTTTTCTTCTTCTTAAGAGGGGCACTCTGAGGTTCTTCCTCCTCTGCGGGGTCCAAGATTCCTGCCATCTCCCAGCGAGGGGTCGTAGAAGAAGATTTATTATTTCCTCTTCTTCTTCTTCTTTTTAGGGGAATATTCTCTCCGTTTAGTTCGCCCTCTCTGATTATATGATATTGTTCACGAGCGTGCAGGTTTTGAAAAGCTGATAAAGGAATGTTGAGCTCATTCAGACTATTTAAAAAAACCTGCCAGCCTTTAGGCTCCCGGAAATTTGTTTTATACGCGTAGGACAAATGTTTAAATAAATCTAACATGTGTGAACCTTTTACAGCTGTACCCTTTTCTACAAATTCCCCCGCCGGTGTCCATCCATCTGTACTCGTGGTTAATTTTCTCATCACGTAATCGACATTCTTACGGTAACGCGCAGGGAGGTTTTGAAGTACCTCGTGTTTTATTTTATCAATGGACATGGCATCCTTTTCTTCTCTTTTTACCACCCCCGTGTCTTCAGGTAGAGTTAGAGTAATATGTCGTTCCTCATCCCCGTCTTGTCTGAACCCGGCATACAAACTGCATTCGTTTCTTGATTGAAGCACCCAACGGATGGCTGTAAGTTGTCACCGGTGTCTCGCTGATTAAACTCATATCAAGATGTCTCTTGGCCATTTTCTCTCGACTTGAAAAATATTGAAGAGTGACCAAAAGACGCTGGCTTTTATTTAGCCAACCTCTAACGGGAGAGGGGTGAGGGGTGGGGAAAAGTGTGTGTGTGTGTGTGTGTGTTCCCCCCTCCCCTCGGCCACCATATGGTTTCTCCCCTCATGTCCTGACTTGTCTCAGAATGTTCGCAAAAACAGAGAGGCTGACTTTTTTTAAATATATGTTTTTTTTAGATGCTTTACTTTGATTAATTTCATGTTATTTGCAAGTATTTGTAAGTTACATTCAATACTCTATACAGGATTAGGGGCACAGGAAGTGGTTAGGAGGCGGGACATATATCCTCTGCATACATATTGATTGAAACAACGGCATTTTATTTTTCTCATTTTTTTAATTTTAATTTAATTTTGTAAACCGGAAGCGGGGGCGGGGCATCCGTCGGAAGTGGGGGCGGGACATCCGGTCAAACGGGGCGGAACTTCCGGTCAAAATGGGCGGGACTTCTGATCAAAAGGGGCGGAGCTTCCGGTCAAAATGGGCGGGGCTTCCGGTCACATTCCATGCATACTAATGTGATGAAAGTGGCATTTGTATAACTACTGATACCACTGATACCACTATGCATCGTTATCAAAAACAGATTTCACTATTACTCAATTGACTTGAATATAAATACAATGTTAAGTTGAATTGAAATTAAAGAATAAGAAGTATCTTATCAATTTGAAAGGGCATCCAAAATGAAACTAAAATATAACAATAGCAATTATTTCTAACCAACTGCAATAATACATTTCAATCCAGAAAACAGAACATTACAGTCAGTGCGCATAACATTTTTTTAAGTAAATATGTAAGATGTAATGTTTTGTGTCCATTTTATTAGGCATATAATAGGTGACAACATTTTCAATGGATTAACAAACAAAAAAGCATGACGACATAATCATAATTTATAATTGCAAAGCTCATAAGTGGCTAAAGAAGAATATATTGTTTCAGATTTAGTTACATTGTGAATTTATGCTCCCCGTTGTAATCTACTTACAAGCTTCATATGCATCTTAATCGTTCATGAGTGCAAAGAAATATTTACGCTATAAAATAATTCACAGGAAAGTGCAAAGAGGAGAGGTTAGGAAACGGTGCAAACTGCAGGACTTCACACATTGAACCGACACATTCACAGGTTAACAAAGTTATTCAAAAATATTCCCTTTTTACCACAATCATTTCCCTGAATTTAGAAACGTATGCCAACTTTACTTGACAGAAAACGTTCAACAGTATTACTTGTGTATTGCCAATTAAAATACAATCACTTTCTCGACACTTTTCAAGGACCTAACACACAAAATGATGACATACGATTGTCCCAATCCTGATTCCCATTTTCTTTGATTGTACGATACACTGGTATTCACTTTGAACCAACTCTCAGTTCTGTGTACAGTAACTTTACTCCAACTCAGTTTACACAAAAAACACTTTCCCACCTCTAGTGGTACGAAGACAGATGGAAAGTTAAAGGCATACAATGCAGGATTTTCAAAAACATACATATATTCTGAACAAAATACCTCTTAATCGTCACTTATGTCCTTCTGAGTGTGTCATGGATTCTTTATGCAGATCGCCGTTAGATATTCTTATTTTTCTGCATACTGGATGTTTTTGGCATCGTTGGTTGGACATTTCAAGCCCTTTGTCGGCATACACACAACATTTGGCAATGCATCACCTCGAGGGGTTCAGTGGATGTGTTTCTGTGCTTTAGACTTTAGAGAGTACATGCTGCTAAGATAAGTCATACAATAATGTTTTATTACTCCGAGTCATATCTTTGTTCTTGCAAGCACCAACATAAACTGATAAATCCCACATAGTATGCCTTTAAGGTTTCCTATTCCTTCAGTAAAAGGTATTTCAAATTCCACATCTTTTAATAACACAGAAATAACACTCTTTAATTGTTTTATTGTGAATATACATCTACACTGAACACAAATATAAAACGCAACATTTTTGTTTTTGCTCCCATTATTCACGAGATGAAGTCAAAGATCTAAAACATTTTCTAGATACACAAAATAACCATTTCTCTCTAATATTGTTCACAAATCTGAAAAAATCTGTGAGAGAGAGCACTTCTCCTTTGCCGAGATAATCCATCCCACCTCACAGGTGTGGCATATCAAGATGCTGATTAGACAGCATGATTATTGCACAGGTGTGCCTTAGAATGGCCACAATAAAAGGCCAATCGGACACGTGCAGTTTTGCTTTATTGGGGGGGTCTGGGGGGGTCCGAAAACCATTCAGTATCTGGTGTGAGGGAGTAGGGGTAGGGTTAGGGTAATGTTGTGAATCGAGTGGCCCATGGTGGTGGTGGGGTTATGGCATGGGCAGGCGTATGTTATGGACGACGAACACAGGCCACTCGATTCACAACATTACCCTAACCCTACCCCTACCCCTCACACCAGATACTGACTGGTTTTCGGACCCCCCCAGACCCCCCCCAATAAAGCAAAACTGCACGTGTCCGATTGGCCTTTTATTGTGGCCAGCCTAAGGCACACCTGTGCAATAATCATGCTGTCTAATCAGCATCTTGATATGCCACACCTGTGAGGTGGGATGGATTATCTCGGCAAAGGAGAAGTGCTCACTATCACACATTTTTTCAGATTTGTTAACAATATTTGAGACAAATGGTTATTTGTGTGTATATAGAAAATGTTTTAGATCTTTGAGTTCATCTCATGAAAAATGGGAGCAAAAACAAAAATGTTGCGTTTATATTTTTGTTCAGTGTAAAAACCTGACTCCACTCCAGGTTAAATTAAGTAATGTGTTTGTGAACCAACTCTTGTTAGTTGTATGCAGTTCTGTAGATATTTACAAAAAGGTACGACTGTTTTTTAATACTTCATAATACTTCAAAATTAAGCTTATTAGATCTCAAACACATCTTTGCAACATTTACGGTGCGCTTTTAAAGTCACAGTCGGTTTTGCGTGAGATCCAAAGCAGTGATTTGAATAAAGTCCAGTGAAGAGGAGTAAGTGATGAAGGTCAGGGGTTGGTCAGTTGGTCCAGGCGTAAGCAAACAGACCGTTTTCCTCCCACAGCTGACAGCGAGCGGACGAGTAGCTCTGCACTGCGGACAGCTGGTCGGACAGGAGAGCAGTGGCTGCTGGGTATTCTGGCCACTCGTCCACCATCTTACCTGCAGGACAGAAGAGGAGGGTTTTCATGGATGTATAAAGAGAACTGGACACATCGTTGGAGTCTTTTAAATATACAGATTAGCCAGGATATCTGGACAGGCAGTCTGCTTTTTCCTTTTCATTGTTTTGTTGTGAAGACATCTATGAAAACCTGACTCTACTCTCTGTTCAATTAAGTAATGCGTTTGTGAACCAACCCTTGTTAAGTCTATGCAGTTCTGTAAATAAGACTGCCTGCTTGTGAGTAAATGGGTCACATGATATAGAAGCAAATGTTTACTAATCTATGTATCGAAAGATTGATTTTATTTCATTCAGACGGTTATTTATCGAGGATCCCTTTAGTGACATGCTGTTTTTAATGGCTGATACGCGATAGAATCATTTAACCTTTTTGTAGTTTAAGGGTTAGGTTCGCACGCACGCACTTAACAGCCGCAGCATCTCCATTTCTGATTCTGAATTGATCACAGACGTAATCACATGCACAGGAAGCATGTTGACCTGTTTTGGCGAAGGTGACGAGGTGTTTTGTGATGAGATCCTGGAAGCTCCGGTCTCCATCAGAGAGCTTCTTCCCCAGCGCCGCCTCCAGACCCCTGAAGAACGAGAGGGTGTCCAGGCAGTGGAAGGAGAAACGGCTGGGGAACGGCAGCAGGTCTCCGGACACGTTCACCGGGCCGGAGGGGGTGTGCGTCACAACGTACCGGTACACCGGGCTGTCCAGAGCCTCTGAGCACAGGGAGGGGGATCAGACCAACAGATTTACATTCAATGGGCCCTAATGTGCTTTTTCCCTTTTCCTGAAGTGTTTTATACAGTATAGGTTTAAGTGCATGCAAATGGTCTACAAAGGCTACAAATTGTATTGTCATCATACAACGTACAACAAAATGTATTTGGCAACTCTCACTGCAGTAAAAAATAGACACAAATAAATAAGAGTGGTAAAAGCGAGGTAGTAGCGATGACAGTGCAACGAGATAAAATTAAATATCAATGTGCATATTTACACTTACAGTCTAAAAACGTTACATATACACAACTGTATAAATGTAGTGTATTTTTAACTGTGTGTTCATAAAGGGTTATAGTAGTCAAAGGATGCAAGTCAAATATCCATAAATATTTCTAAATAGTAGTGGTTGCAGTCTTTGAGGGGCGGAGGTGTGTTTATGAATGTTCACAGTTGTTGTATTGGTGTTACTCTAGAGTGAGTTTCTCTCCCACACACTCCTCCCCATGCCTTCAACACCTCCATTGGACTCCCCATACATTGTACGTGATATATATATATATATATATATATATATATATATATAAATAACACCAGATGAATTGTTCCCATTTAAAACACATTTCGTGGTATCAGGTGTGAAGCAGTTCACCTGCGGCCCTCCTGGCGAGGTCGTTGTTGGGGCAGGTGACCCGGATGTCGGACACCATGGAGGTGAAGCTGCGCTCCGGGCAGCGGTCTGCCGTCGGACAGCGGGCGGAGCTCGGGTACAACTCCAGTGCATCGCTGGGGAGGGTCTCAGAGAAGGACCGGAGTTTATCTGTGCGGAGAAGCGAAGAGGATATACAAGACAGGATTATATTTACAGATACACTACCAGTCAAAAGTTTGGACACACCTTCTCATTTGAGGTTTTTTTAGTCTGTGTGACCGGCGAAGCCACACACAGTATATAGCAGGGGTCGGCTATTAAGTTTGGCTCTGAGCCACTAGATAGCGGGCCGGAACATAATCAAAGGCTAATTTAAAGTGGACCTATCATGCTATATTTGAATAATATATTGTAGGGCCATACCTATACAAAACATGTCTGTGAAGTTTTTTTTTCAAAATACCAAACAGATCATGCATTTTAGCCATGCCTCATTTCGCTCTATTTGCTCTTTTCCAGCCCTGTTTTCACAAGGGCTGATTCTGTGGCAAATGAGCTGCAGCTGACCAAGGGCGAGGCACGAGCGTCATGTTACCATGCTGTTACCATGCTGTTACCATGCTGTTACCATAACACGGCAACTCCCCATTCCCCTGATAGTTGGAGCGTTGCCCATATAGGCGGAGCACCCGTTTCTGACGTCAGAACAATTTCAAATCTGTATCAGATCCGTTGCAGCCCCGTTTTTAGAGATTTGGGTACGGAGGAAAAGAGAGAGGGTTGTGTTTTCTGACACACCGGGGAAACATATTCATGTATAAAAGACGTACAAAAGCGCATTTTGCATGATAGGTCCCCTTTAAGTAATTCGAATGCTTGGGGGTTCGAACGTTGCGGTGCCGTTCTTTGATTCTACAGATGGCCAGTCCGCCACTGCTCACAAGCTTATTAAAAAGTAGAGACACTACATACTGATATACACCTGAACATCAGCAGGAGAGGACTCTTTAAAGTAGAGACACTACATACTGATATACACCTGGACATCAGCAGGAGAGGACTCTTTAAAATAGAGACACTACATACTGATATACACCTGAACATCAGCAGGAGAGGACTCTTTAAAGTAGAGACACTACATACTGATATACACATGAACATCAGCAGGAGAGGACTCTTTAAAGTAGAGACACTACATACTGATATACACCTGAACATCAGCAGGAGAGGACTCTTTAAAGTAGAGACACTACATACTGATATACACCTGAACATCAGCAGGAGAGGACTCTTTAAAGTAGAGACACTACATACTGATATACACCTGGACATCAGCAGGAGAGGACTCTTTAAAATAGAGACACCACATACTGATATACACCTGAACATCAGCAGGAGAGGACTCTTTAAAGTAGAGACACTACATACTGATATACACCTGAACATCAGCAGGAGAGGACTCTTTAAAGTAGAGACACTACATACTGATATACACCTGAACATCAGCAGGAGAGGACTCTTTAAAGTAGAGTCACTACATACTGATATACACCTGAACATCAGCAGGAGAGGTCTCTTTAAAGTAGAGACACTACATACTAATATACACCTGAACATTAACAGGAGAGGACTCTTTAAAGTAGAGACACTACATACTGATATACACCTGAACATCAGCAGGAGAGGACTCTTTAAAGTAGAGACACTACATACTGATATACACCTGAACATCAGCAGGAGAGGACTCTTTAAAGTAGAGACACCACATACTGATATACACCTGAACATCAGCAGGAGAGGACTCTTTAAAGTAGAGACACTACATACTGATATACACATGAACATCAGCAGGAGAGGACTCTTTAAAGTAGAGACACTACATACTGATATACACCTGGACATCAGCAGGAGAGGACTCTTTAAAATAGAGACACTACATACTGATATACACCTGAACATCAGCAGGAGAGGACTCTTTAAAGTAGAGACACTACATACTGATATACACCTGAACATCAGCAGGAGAGGACTCTTTAAAGTAGAGACACTACATACTGATATACACCTGAACATCAGCAGGAGAGGACTCTTTAAAGTAGAGACACTATATACTGATATACACCTGAACATCAGCAGGAGAGGACTCTTTAAAGTAGAGACACTACATACTGATATACACCTGAACATCAGCAGGAGAGGACTCTTTAAAGTAGAGACACTACATACTGATATACACCTGGACATCAGCAGGAGAGGACTCTTTAACATAGAGACACCATATACTGATATACACCTGAACATCAGCAGGAGAGGAGTCCTTAAAGTAGAGACACTACATACTGATATACACCTGCACATTAACAGGAGAGGACTCTTTAAAGTAGAGACACTACATACTGATATACACCTGCACATTAACAGGAGAGGACTCTTTAAAGTAGAGACACTACATACTGATATACACCTGCACATTAACAGGAGAGGACTCTTTAAAGTAGAGACACTACATACTGATATACACCTGAACATCAGCAGGAGAGGACTCTTTAAAGTAGAGAGACTACATACTGATATACACCTGAACATCAGCAGGAGAGGACTCTTTAAAGTAGAGACACTACATACTGATATACACCTGAACATCAGCAGGAGAGGACTCTTTAAAGTAGAGACACTACATACTGATATACACCTGAACATCAGCAGGAGAGAACTCTTTAAAGTAGAGACACTACATACTGATATACACCTGGACATCAGCAGGAGAGGACTCTTTAAAATAGAGACACCACATACTGATATACACCTGAACATCAGCAGGAGAGGACTCTTTAAAGTAGAGACACTACATACTGATATACACCTGAACATCAGCAGGAGAGGACTCTTTAAAGTAGAGACACTACATACTGATATACACCTGAACATCAGCAGGAGAGGACTCTTTAAAGTAGAGACACTACATACTGATATACACCTGAACATCAGCAGGAGAGGACTCTTTAAAGTAGAGACACTACATACTGATATACACCTGAACATCAGCAGGAGAGGACTCTTTAAAGTAGAGACACCACATACTGATATACACCTGAACATCAGCAGGAGAGGACTCTTTAAAGTAGAGACACTACATACTGATATACACATGAACATCAGCAGGAGAGGACTCTTTAAAGTAGAGACACTACATACTGATATACACCTGGACATCAGCAGGAGAGGACTCTTTAAAATAGAGACACTACATACTGATATACACCTGAACATCAGCAGGAGAGGACTCTTTAAAGTAGAGACACCACATACTGATATACACCTGAACATCAGCAGGAGAGGACTCTTTAAAGTAGAGACACTACATACTGATATACACATGAACATCAGCAGGAGAGGACTCTTTAAAGTAGAGACACTACATACTGATATACACCTGGACATCAGCAGGAGAGGACTCTTTAAAATAGAGACACTACATACTGATATACACCTGAACATCAGCAGGAGAGGACTCTTTAAAGTAGAGACACTACATACTGATATACACCTGAACATCAGCAGGAGAGGACTCTTTAAAGTAGAGACACTACATACTGATATACACCTGAACATCAGCAGGAGAGGACTCTTTAAAGTAGAGACACTATATACTGATATACACCTGAACATCAGCAGGAGAGGACTCTTTAAAGTAGAGACACTACATACTGATATACACCTGAACATCAGCAGGAGAGGACTCTTTAAAGTAGAGACACTACATGCTGATATACACCTGAGAATGAGAATAACATTTAATTAACGTTGCATTAAATGTATTAATAAACAGCTGTTACCTGTCACAAACCAGCTGTAGTCGCCCCAGGTCCAAGAAGAGATGTTTTCAGCTCGTGGGCTACACACACACACACACACGGAGAGAGAGAGAGAGAAAACACACACACTTGAGTTTAATCACATACTTATGTATATATAATAACTTGCTTTATATTTTGTTTTTGTTAATTCAACATGAATATTTTCTACTTTTTTGATTATTTCTAGATTTTTTATTTTTGTATTCAGAATCAGAATCCCTTTATTAGTCCCACAGAGGGGAAATGTACATTGTTACAGCAGAAAAGAGCCAAAGACAGCTTAATGTTACCTAGAAGCAAGCATAAAAAAGTATTAAAGATAAAAAAAAAGTTACACATTTTACAAAATACACATCCTGTAACAGTTCATTGTATATTGCCTTGTCTTTTTAAGCTGCTGCAATAAAACATTTCCCAAATTGGGATCAATAAAGTATCCCTTATTTTATCCTATCCTAGCTGCTGACAGTAACGGCCCGTCCACACTACAGCTTCAAAAAAAGCTTGGAGCTCGGCGTGTCTGAAGCTCGACCAACAACCAATCACATGAATCTCCCGCCCCTGACACACAAGCAGCGGTTTGATTGGCTAGAGTGTGTATATGATTTGATTGGCTGACGCTTCCACCAAAAGCTTCAGAAGCTTCAAAAGTTGAACATTGCTCAACTTTTGCAGCCTGAAACGCCAGGAAAGCTCCGCTCTGCTTCCCACAATGCAGTTCGGCGAAAAGTGACGTCACCCCATTCAAAGTGAATGGGCAGAAGCGTTGGAAACCGTTTTTGAAGCTGTCGAAGCTGTAGTGTGGACGGGCCGTAAGGAACCTGAACCAGGCGTCCTCTCACCGGAAGTCTGCCTCCTGCTCCGTCGTCCCGATAACAAATGGGACGTCGTTGTAGTTTCCTTTCTTCTTCTCCCACACCTCAAAGGGAGGAGCCTCCAACACGTATCCGTCCACCACTGCCATGGGGCCCACGAAGTGTCCTCTGAGGGGGAGGTCCATCACCTCGTCTGCAGCCCAGGACGGGAACTCCTGCCACGGGACGGCCTGGGGAGGAGCGGGGGAGTTGGCTTTTAAAGGATGTCACCAAAAACCATTTTTAAATCACTCGTAAAAATCTAATCTCTATATTAAAGGTCCCCTATTATACTGTTTTTCAAGGATAGTGATATTGTACAGGATGTGCAGAGCTGGCACCTTCAGGACGTCGGCGATGGGGAGGCGTCTCAGGCAGCTCGGGTCGCTGCAGCCTGTCCTCTGCAGGAACAGCAGGTTGTCGGACTCGGCTTGTTCCAGCGTGGCGTTGTAGACGTACGAGCCGCTCATATCCACCGCCGCCCGAAACAGACCCTTCGCCAGCGGAGACATCATCATGGTCCACACCGACGTCCCACCTTACACACAATAACATACATACAAAAAAGAAAGACAAATATTACATTTTTATGATAGACACAGATCATACTAAACTGTCCCGTTCTCTTCTCTAGCCACAAAGAGAGCTGCAGGAATTGATCATTTTCCTTTATATCTAATATGTATATAGGACCCAAATATGCATGTATATATGTTCATTATAATTCATTTATTTTAAAGTTACTTAACTGTATATAATTGTATTTTTATCTTTGAAAGTCATAGCTTTTTACTTCAAAAATCATAAAGTGGTGTTTATCCAGGGTTGCCAACTTTGGGTACCTGGCTGGAGGGAGATTTTGATATCATGGGTTTGATTACACATATGTTCACTAAATGACTGCTATCGTGTCAGTAGCGGGACCTTAGCATATATATATGATATATATACAATATATACAAATACACAATATTGGACACAGAATATAAAGGACACAAAGTTTCATTCACTAATGAAAGTCAAACACACTGTTTTATTGTGTGCCCGTCGCGATAAGCAATTAATTGACTTATCGTACGATAAATAAAAATGAACTCGATAACTTTTTTGAACTCGATACATTTCCATTTACTCGAGGATGTGACAAGCAGTTTGAAAGGATGTACTTGAATTATTACTATATATTATCATTATGTCAGTGGTCTAAAATGGTCGTACAACGGTGCCGACAATATTATCGTTTATCGCAATAATTTCCGGGAAAATGTATCCAACAAAATTAATTATCGTAAGAGGCCTATACATGAAACACACACACACACACATCTACAGACTTACTCCAAACTGCCAAATATATTAATTAACACACTCTCACTCTCATATACTCTTTGACTCCATGTTGGCCAAGTAGAACAATAAGCAGCAGACTTTTACTTGTTATTCTGCTGGATCTTAGATCATCTGCGCATGCGCAATACACCTGGTCAGGGCTGGCCCTGACCAATTTGCTGCCCTAGGCAAGATTTTAGCTGGCGCCCCCCCCCTCCCCATGGCATGCTCCCCCGGGAAGATTTTATATTGAAGTTAAAAGCATCAATCTGGTGCACTTTGAGAGCAACATTAGGAGATCTATGGATACATCTCTCAACATCCAGATGAAACAGAACTGTAAGCAGATTTATTTTTTCTTAATGGATATTTTACAAATCACTCCCCCTTTTTTTTTGTACTGTCATATAGTATTTTATACCTGTTTTTCACCTATTCTCTTATTTTTGTATAACTATAATGATCATATAAAGGTGTGCCTTTCACCTCACTGAGCTGAGGTTATCAGAGCCTCTCAGTCTTTCAGGAGAGAGCTCTCTAAAGCGCTCCACCCTGCGGCCGCTTACACAGTACATTCCAAAGTTAATAAAAGCACACAGAAGTACGTTTTTTGGGAGTTTGATTTATTTTAAATGAACACAAATACAACATTAAAACCTATAATTGCACACTAAAATCATTATTTAAAAAAAAGAACAATTTCACATAAACCTCTGGTTTTTACTGGGACTGGGGCAGTTCAACTTGATTTGGAAGGGGTGTGCCATAGTTTATGGGCGCTGTACACAATTATGGTGTAGTTCTGTTCGTATAAGATAATAAGATGTACTTTGTTGATCCAAAATCCGGAAATTGTGTTATGAAATAGAACATTTCATCTTTTTACATTTCTAACTTTTTTTTCTTTTCAATTGTTGGCGCCCCCTATGGGTTGATGCGCCCTTAGCATTCGCCTATACTGCCTATGCCGAGGGCCGGCCCTGCACCTGATTGAACAACCGGCTCCCACTGCTCTGCTGTCTGTTAGCGTTGTTAAGAGTGGTGGGGGCGGGGAGGGAGTGGGTCGACAGCTTGAGCAGCTGTCAACTCAACATTGTAGATAACCAGCCAAAAACGATCGCCGGTTCATCTTGTTTTTGGCGTGAGAATAGTTTGGGCAGCGTGAGAGCGTGAGACTGAGAGTGAAAGTGTGTGTCACACGCCAGATGCGTGAGAGTTGGCAACCCTGGTTAATATGTGAAGATTATCCTGCTGAACAAAACGTATAAGTATCATAAACATTTATCTGACACAGAGAGGATTTTCTGCAATAATTCAATCAAATGGAGGAATCTGATTGGACTAGGGAGATGTGGCCTTCAGGGTCGGCCTACTCTGCGTCAAACTCATTGTAATATGAGCAACACATTTAGGACAAATCAAACGTTGCTTTACTGGTCACACATTTTTGTAAACTTAAAAAACAGTTTTCATACCTGAACTCTGTCCGAATATGGTGACTTTCTCAGGATCTCCTCCGAACACGTGGATGTTTTCCTGGACCCACTTCAGAGCTGCGATCTGGTCCATGAAGCCGTAGTTCCCTGAGGAAGATGGACGAAGAAGGGGGGTCCATTAGCAAAATAAACAACCAGATTTGATGTGGCCTTATTTCAGGCGTCCAGAAACAACCGGCTCAAACTAAAGATAACTCTTCTCAAGGCTGGGGAGCGAGGACATGGGCCTTGGACACTTTTTGCAGGCTTTTACCGGGTCCTTTCACAGCAGGCGTGTTTGATTATACAGAAATCCCCCAACACAAGGATGCCAATATTACAAAAATAAATCCTCTGACTCACATGGGTATATATGCACATCTTAATGGGAATGTAAAGACTTATTTTAGCATCCAATCAGACTGCAGAACAAAGTAAAAACAATTATTATTGCATCAGCCAAAAGGTAAACGGCTTGTTAAAGAGCGCACACTTTATCCATTGAAACCTCTTTAATGCTTTGTAGAAGTTGAATAAAAGCCATTTAAAGACTTATAAAGCTCCAAAACCCATTTCAAACGATTCTGATGTTTGGGGTGTTCCCTTTCTTGTCGTATATTATATAAGTTTTTGGTGCATGTAAATGGTCTACAAAGGCTAAAATCCCTGGCTGTTTCTCAATCTCGAGGATACTGGCTTCCAAGCCAATATTTCAAGGATGCTACGTCATCGAGTGCCGCCGAAGTACTGTTCCAATGTCCAGCATACTTGGAATTCCACCGAGGCCGCGTCCTTGGTTTCGGGGACATTTTGAAGCTGCACATGGGTAGACATCACGTCCTTAAAATCCCCACAATGCTTTGCGCACGGACCAATTTCAAAAACCCTTGCGGAGATTTAAATGTAAGTATGTAGTGGCGTAGAACATGTGTTGGTAAATATGTTACTTTGTTACATTTGTTGGTTTTCACCAAAAATGTGTTCCGTGAAAGTAAAGCAAGTTCATAATTAGATAGACATCGTGAGGTATTTACTTTCGGTACAGTTTATGTTGAAACCGTTAGAGAGAGTGGCACACTTGTTTAGCCTGTTCCATTCTTCTTCGTTTTCCGAAGTCGTCGCTTGGAAGCATACTTGCTTCGTTTCTGAAGGAAGTGACTTGGAAGTACGCGACTACCAAGCCAGCATCCTCACGATTGAGAAACGGACCCTGTGTTCCCTCCACACACTTCCAGAATGTAATGACATCACTATTTTTATCTCTAGCTTCTATTGGCTAGCGCTCCAACACATTGTACGTGATTGGCTAAGGGGCGGGGCATCTCTAAGCGGTTGACCAATCACAACAGAGCCGGACAGCTAACCAATCAGAGCAGACTGGGCTCTGGTTTCAGACAGAGGGTGAAAAGAGGTGCTGCAGCACAGGCAGTATGAGAAGAATAAAGAGCTTTTTGAACATTAAAGCATGGAGACATGTAGAGACACTAATATATGTGTGTATGTAAACTTATATACTGCATCTGTAGGGGCCAAAATGCTTGTTTTGCCATTGCTTATTATTCCTATTATTATCTTCATTTCTGTTTGCATCACGTTTAATTCTTATTGTTTATCACTTCCGGCAATTGTCACGTGGGTGTGCTTTATGGTATCTAGGTCACCTGCTGGATGCCGGTTTTGGGACATAACGTAGAGGAGAGGGTGAATGGCTCTGATACTTTCTGTTGTCTTTATTAAACACCATGGACTAGTGATGGGAGTGTTTAGCTCTTCCCTTAAAACAGAAGCCTCAGATTGATTATAATAAGGACAAATATGAAGGTTTATTTCAAGTCATCGGGCTTTTTTCTTATCAGCCAAGATATGTTAGAAAATGTTTCCAACTCTAATTGACTGATTTTTTTTTAAAAGTGGTTATGAATACTGCGGTGTAGGGGTGTAACGGTATCCGTATTCGTCCCGTACCGTCACGGTTCGGTCGTCACGGTTCGGACGTCACGGTTCGGCACATGCAGTCACGGTTCGGCACATGCAGTCACACGGCGAATACGCCTTTTTTTACAAGTGGGAAAAAAGTCTGTCACTCAGGGCAGCGTTACACTATATATACTCCAGGGGGCGGTATTGCGCCTAAAAGCCAGCCGCCCGTAAATAACAAATGAAGAACAAAACACAACAAAATGAACACAATACACGAAGAAGAAAAGTTAGCAGCTACGGCGAGTTCACAGAACACACAGGAGCTAGAAGACCCACCTGCTTCTTTTAAATCAGCAGTGGGGACATGTCGGGTTCCCTGTGGACTACAACAACGATGGGGTGCGAGATGTGGATCGGACGGGACGGTGTGTCTGTGTTGTTCGACAGCGGTGCGGTATGCTAGTGGTAACACGTCAAACATGCTCAATCACATCCGAGTCAGTCTCAGTCCGCAGCGAGAGGGCCTTCTCGACGGCAGGTGCCATAGTTACCGCCAACAGATCTGCCCTCACTGTGACAACGCAGACTAACTCGTCTTTCTGAAGAACAGCTTGAAAATAGAGTAAAGCTTGAGTACCTTTATTTAGGCATAACGGCCTCACACACTCACAAGGTAATTACACATGTTAGACTTTGCTCCTAAAGGTTCAGATTTTATTTAGTTATATATTTATCATTGTATTTATTTTATATTTAGACATCAGGAGATGTTATACAGTTCTGTATTGCCTTTTCATGATTGTGATTCAAACACTTTCTTATCATTTCTTTTAATATTTTCTTTGTAGTTGTACAGCTTATTTAACCTTTTTGTTTGACATTATAAATAATATGGCCATCTGAGTGTGTGTGTGTTACTGTTTGTGGTTTGTTTTTAACTGTGTAATACAGTTAATGATTCCAAATGTTAGAGTTCCTTATTTTCATACCAAAACTTGCACGACTGTTACAAATAAATAACAGCAACAAAGATTATGCATTTGGGTACCGAACCGTGACTTCTGTGAACCGTTACACCCCTACTGCGGTGTAGTATATGTTTACATTTAAGAAGTACAATATAAGATGAGCACAAGTTTCATTTGTGAGCCATATTTCATTATAGTTTTTTAATTTGATGAGGGCCGATAGTTTGGACGCCCCTGGTATAAACTCTATTTATTTCCCCCCGGTGTGCACACAGTCTGACCTGAGGTGTTGGATGCAGACCCCTCCCTCAGCATGTTCAGAGCCATGAACCCGAAGGCGTTGAGTCTGTAGTTGAAGCTGACGAACACCATCTCTGTGTCCGCCGCCAGCTTCTCAGTGGGGGAGTAACCCGGCTCCCCCCCACTCAGCATGTGCAGAAACCCCCCGTGGATCCACACCATGACGGGCAGTCTGTGGGCGGGCTGCAGCGCGGGGGTCCACACGTTGATGAAGAGGCAGTCCTCCTGTCCCAACACCTTCCCCCCCGCCTTCAGAGGACGCACCTGAGGACATATGCTGCGGAAACGTCCCGCGTCCGAAACACCGCCACGACATAGCGGGGGGGGCCGGGGGGGGCCCAACGCAGAGGGCCCACGGGGGGGGCGGCGTACGGCATGCCCTTAAAGGAGTAGGCGCCATTTATCTGAGAGATAAGGAAGCAGAAGATATGTTAAAGGTTACCTACATCAACATGTGTCCCCTCTTCTTCATGTCTCTTCTACATCAACACGTGTCCCCTCTTCTCCATGTCTCTTCTACATCAACATGTGTCCCTCTTCTTCACGTCTCTTCTACATCAACACGTGTCCCCTCTTCTTCATGTCTCTTCTACATCAACATGTGTCCCCTCTTCTTCATGTCTCTTCTACATCAACATGTGTCCCCTCTTCTTCATGTCTCTTCTACATCAACATATGTCCCCTCTTCTCCATGTCTCTTCTACATCAACATGTGTCCCCTCTTCTTCATGTCTCTTCTACATCAACATGTGTCCCCTCTTCCTCATGTCTCTTTTGCATCAACATGTGTCCCCTCTTCTTCATGTCTCTTCTACATCAACACGTGTCCCCTCTTCTCCATGTCTCTTCTACATCAACATGTGTCCCCTGTGTTTCTATAAAAACCTGTCTGAAAATGAGCTGATCAGATTTTGGCCACTTTATGATGTCATAACGATGTGTTGTCTTGAGTAACCATTAGCCAATCAGCAACAAGGTAACCTTATCACCTGAATCTCCTCTAGAGCTCCATTGAGTTCTTTGTAACCAAACGTCTCTCAGAGGGGCGTGGGGAGGGGCTCCTTATCTTCATTTAAAGTAACAGACAGAGAATCAGCACTTTGGAAACAGGGCTGAAACAGAGGGGATTATGGGTAATGCTGCAATGATCTGGTGTTTCAGCCAATCAGAGACAGGTTCTGTGTATATCTGAGACCTGTGATATATTGATGAAAAACAGTATAATGGGGACCTTTAAAATACTAGGTGATTATCTAAACACTAGTGTCTGTGTTTTTGGACTCACGTGTCGGCCCCTGAATGCCCCGCAGGAGGTGGTGACCTGCGCGGCTCCCGAAGGCAGCGTCTGGGCCACGTAGGCCAGGTAGGAGGCGAGGGAGAGGAGGGAGAGCACGCAGAGGAGGATGAGGAGGACGCAGCGGCGCGACAGCACCAGCAGGGGGCTGATGTAGTGTCTGTGACGAGCGTACTGCACCTCCTCCTGCGCCGCCTCCTCCTGAACCAGGTACAGGTACTCCGTCCTCCCAGGGACCTCGAACACATCCTCATCCATCTTCACTCTGAGGGATGAATAACTCAAGTTAAATCCGAACTTGCAACTTATACATTATTGATCACTTGTATTAGTCTTTGATGGCACTACTTCTATTCTCTTTTATTGTATTTACTTGCACTATTTTTTCTGTTTTATTGTGTTGGAGGAGTCTGTGACCTACGATCTACACCGTAGCTATGTACGTATGACCAATAAAAGCCTTGCATCTTGAAAACAAAGTGGTTTATTAAAACAGATTTGTCATAAATAGATGATGGTTAAATAAAACACGCATACATATGTCATTACATATTCCGTTTAGCATGTATTTAGTTTACTTATTTTAACATTAACTTGCATAATGAGTCAATTGCACTATTATTTAATTTTAATATTTGCATTTCTTCTTGCAATATTTGTATTTTATTTGACTTTATTTTATCCTTTTTCTTTATTTAAATGTGTTCTTGCATTATTTGTGTTTGCATTTTAATTTACAATTCTTATAATTGATTGTTTTTCTATTTTTCTTTGCACTATTTTTCATTTACTCAAACTTTTTTCACTTTTAATATTTATTTTCCAATATTTGTTATGATTCCTTTTAGATTAATGGATTCTTATTTCTTTGTGCACTTTATTCATATTTTGTTTATGTCTTAAGCATATTGTATGTTGCATTATGAACTAAGACTGTTAGCTGCTATTTATAAGACAATAAACCCTGTATAACTTTAGATCTTGATTATATAAATGTACATTTACATCTTCTTTAACTGACCTGCAGAAAACTCAACATTTAATAAGACTTCAAACACAGTCGTTTATTTTATTTTTGTCTGGGGTCACTATGATTACTATTACTATTAGTTTAACGCTAATTTGTGATTAAATAGTTTAAAATTATTTGTCTTTTTTTAATCACAAGTAAAAATAAATGATTACATCACAAAACATATTACACTGAACTAAACGTCAATGAAGATTTTTTTAAAGAGAAAAACTAGAATTTTAATTATCATGGATATTTTTAGTATTCCATATATTAATTAATAAGATCCTTTAAATGTATATTTCTTATTAATTAAGTTATTGTCTTTTAAACGGTGGTTCTCTTATTACAAGAGTAAGCTTTCTTCGTGAACCCTTTCCATAGAGCAACAGTGGATTGTTACCATTTCTCCGATAGACATTTCCCAAAGGTCAGTTTTAGAAGCAAATCTGATCACTTTTAGTTGTTTTTGTATTAATAGTATAGGTATAACGTTGTATTGTACGGTTAAAAAGAGGGCTATACTTGTGGTTACGTGCACAAACACACAATAAAGGACACAGGATACTACGTGTGTGAACAATGAGCGGATATAATGTCACAACACAACTAAGTCACAAAACAGGTGAATCCAATGTACCGTTATTTTTCACTACATGTTAAATATATAAATATTTGCTTGACACGCCCAGCATCGTCTTACTGTGTGTTTCTCAAACTTTCAACCCACATAAAGCAGATTACGTTAATAAAACGCTGTTATTTGATGTTATTTAACGTGTTTCTTCCTAAGTGTTGTTTGTGCACTAAATCCCTTTTCCTGCCCTTTTGTGCCTTCAACTTCCTCTCACCAACTGACTCTGAAGACATTTCTATTCACTAAGACACAATGTTTCTTCTTTTAAATGAAAGATAACATAAAGTAGAGTTATAAAAACTTACCATGCCCGGTAAACACACAACACATGGAAAAGAAAAACTAAACTAAATGTGACGCTTTCTGCTGTGGATCGCGCATGTCCTCAAACATTTCCCCTCTTCTGCTTTTACACTTAAAGGGACAGTAACCCTTATACATCCATGACAGTAACCCTTATACATCCATGACAGTAACCCTTATTATACATCCATGACAGTAACCCTTATTATACATCCATGACAGTAACCCTTATACATCCATGACAGTAACCCTTATTATACATCCATGACAGTAACCCTTATACATCCATGACAGTAACCCTTAGTATACATCCATGACAGTAACCCTTAGTATACATCCATGACAGTAACCCTTAGTATACATCCATGACAGTAACCCTTATACATCCATGACAGTAACCCTTATTATACATCCATGACAGTAACCCTTATACATCCATGACAGTAACCCTTAGTATACATCCATGACAGTAACCCTTAGTATACATCCATGACAGTAACCCTTATACATCCATGACAGTAACCCTTATACATCCATGACAGTAACCCTTATTATACATCCATGACAGTAACCCTTATTATACATCCATGACAGTAACCCTTATACATCCATGACAGTAACCCTTATTATACATCCATGACAGTAACCCTTATTATACATCCATGACAGTAACCCTTATTATACATCCATGACAGTAACCCTTATTATACATCCATGACAGTAACCCTTATTATACATCCATGACAGTAACCCTTATTATACATCCATGACAGTAACCCTTATTATACATCCATGACAGTAACCCTTATACATCCATGACAGTAACCCTTATACATCCATGACAGTAACCCTTATACATCCATGACAGTAACCCTTATTATACATCCATGACAGTAACCCTTATACATCCATGACAGTAACCCTTATACATCCATGACAGTAACCCTTATACATCCATGACAGTAACCCTTATTATACATCCATGACAGTAACCCGGGCAGAAAGAGTTTATTCATACTCAAGTAGGATAGGGTTCGGGTTATGTCCACATGGGAAGATGGTTTTGAGATGTGACAAACTGTTTTCGAAGACATTGAGTTCTGATTCAGCATGATGAGATTTACAGGTAAAGATACATTAATTAAAATGTTCAGAAAGAACTTAATAAATATTTTTGTTCAGAACTGTTTTTGATTTTGAGAAAAAATGCTTTTTTCTTCAATATAATATTTACATTATTCTTTATTATTTGTTTAATGTATTTTTACATTTTTTTATTCTTTAGTTTCAATCTTCATTTTGTTATCTTATTTCACTTTTTTATTGTTTAATTTGTTTATTTTTTATAATAATAATTATATTTTATTATCATTTGTTATAATGGGTATTTTATTTTCACCATTATATTTGTTACGTACCTCGGAGATGGGGCGTCCCCGTGAGGCTGGCACCCTCGTGTTTTATTATTTGTATAGCCATTACATATTGTTAGCACTTTTTGTTTGTTATGAATTTCATTTTTTTAAATAGTTTTTAGTAGGCTACTGTTCTTTATTTAAAAATGTTTTGAATTCTTTTATTAGTATCATATTTTACATTATTATTTGTATTAATATTTGTAATATAACTATATTATTATTATGATTATCATTATTATAAATGTTTTGTGTTTATGTATTGATTTCATTATTTTATTTTTCCTTGTATTTAAAAACAAACATGTGTTATAATTGTAATATATTTAATGTAATTGTATTACAACAACGTTGGATTGAGACATTCTACTTACTCTGTTAGGCATCCATTTACCCCAGCCAAAGACACCAGCACATATTCCAGTCAAATTGTACAGGATTGGCTTCTACGTTTATCTGACAAGGCCACACAAAGATATTGTTGAAGCATTTTTTTTGAACTCATCCCCAGAAGTAATCATCAATGTTTCACATCTGTTCCAGAGAAACCCGAGGCTACCAGGACGTGTGGAGCCGGGTTTCCTGAATATGTCATTTAGAAAAAAACTGGATTTAACCCTCTGTTTCTTTCTTACTTTACCCAACTTCCGTTTTTCACACCGCAATTATCGCCCACCTGTACACCTGACAGTAGATGTTCCAAACAAACCAAGGCCACCAGCACATCTGGATCCAGGTTTCCTGAATATGTCCTTCAGAAAAAAATTGAATTAAGCTTCAGTGTCTTTCTAACTTTACCGAACTTCCGTTTTTCTTTTATATTTCTAGTTCATTTTTGGAAACACACAAATAAATAAAACATTTTTTTAATGAGGGTTATACACTTGGGAAGCTTCATGGTTATATCTATTTGTTAAAAAAGTGTACCCAATTCACATGCAGTGTGTACATGTATGTATTTTACAATCCATATCTTTACAGGCCATTTTCTTAAAAACATATCCTCCATCTGTCCAGTTTCCCTCCTCTCTAAATGCAGAAGCTTTCTATGCTCATTTATCCTCCTCTTACAACTTATTTTCTTATGTTTTTAATGTTTGCACCACATTACACCAAAACAAATTCCTTGTATGCATGTACACTATTTCACTTTTTCTTTTTGTATTGTTGGAGAAAATACAAGTTGTCTCCACTTTATGGGTTGTTTTAATGCACTGATAGCCTACCATGTGTGACTAGTCCACTCTGCACTGTGTATGACCTTGCAGCTGTGATAGGAGGAGGCAGGGCATTTCAGGTTGTTGATATTTATGAGAATATATATCTCACTTCTATGAGGCGTGAAGGAAGAACGTGACTCTTTCCAGAAGACGTCGCAGATGTCCCCGTCACCTCTCCGACACCTGCTGATGATATTAGCGCCACCTCGATTTACGACTTTGTTGTTATCTCCGTGTTTTGGACTACATATATAATCCTGATGTTTCCCCTGCTCCGTTGAGCAGCATACCCCATGTGTGAGTTATATCCTTTGTATGTGACTTAACTCTGTGTATCTGTTTTATTGTGTTGCACTGTTGGAGGAGCCTGGGACCTAATATGTTCATCGCCATGACTACACTGTAGCTATGACGACCAATAAAAGCATTGAACCTTGAACTGAATTCTGAAATACGAAAACAAGAACGTTGACTGCTTGGTTGATTACATGTTCTACAATATCTTTTGTACATTTCTTTTTTTATTCGTATTGACTTCTGTCTCTTCACTTCTTACCCCAGCTGAGTATTTTATTTAACCCGTGATTTTGATAAAATGTCACGAACACAATAAGACATGAAAGGGAGGTTGAATGTTTATATATTACTTATAGAAAGAAGAGTCGATCTCCTTTACACATTTGTAAATCTTTATAAAGTTAGCATGTTCAGCTGGCCAACGTCACTACTAAATAACTGGATATTCATTTGAGTTGTGCAGTCTTAAGTGTACTTAAAATGAACCAAAAACAGTATTAGGATAGGCTATATGGACTCTTAAAATAAAGTGTTTTCCTTTCCCCAACAATTGATCTCTGCAACACTTCCTGAAAACATGCAGAAGTAGTTACATTCTGATTATTACCACATTGTTAACTCATATGACCTTTCCTGTAGTGCGTAGGCCTATATCTTTGTGTGCAAATGTTCTGCAAAGGCTAAAATCCCTGTTCACTCTAGAGCAGGGGTGTCAAACTCAAGGCCCGGGGGCCAAATCCGGCCCACGACTTAATTTAATGCGGCCCCACAAGAGCTCTTAAAGAATATTATACGTTTATTATACGGTTACATGCCGATTTACAGAAGCACGTTGCCCATAAACTACATATCCCACAATGCATCTCAAATATGAATTTAGTTCAGAATTTTGACTTTTTTTCTTAAAAATTTCATTTTTTTTACATTTCCAGAATTAGATTTTTTTTTAAAGACATTTTGTGACATCAGCACTGAAGAGACTTCTGCTTTCAGGTGTAGTTATTGAAGTTATTACCCTATCCCATAATAACTTCTGCAGAGGCAATAATGTAATATTATACATTATTTTATATATATTAAATATGTATATATGTATTTTTATATAGTCTTAAAGTTACAACCGGCCCTTTGAGTGCAACCATAATGCTGATGTGGCCTGCGATGAAATTGAGTTTGACACGGCTGCTCTAGAGGAAGTTTCTCTCACAGTAGAGAGACAAAATACTACGATGAACCCTAATATGAAACAGAGACTTAATGTGAAAACTAACACAACAGCTGAAACAGAGGAGTAGGGTGTAGGGGTAGGGTGTAGTGTGTAGGGGTAGTGTGTAGGGGTAGTGTGTAGGGGTAGGGTGTAGGGGTAGGGTGTAGGGGTAGGGTGTAGGGGTAGTGTGTAGGGGTAGTGTGTAGGGGTAGGGTGTAGGGGGCGGTTTGGGATTGGGCGGTTTGGGATTGGGCCTCAATGTGAAAACTAACAAAAAAACTTAAAGCAGGAAGAAAGATTCTCAAAATACACACTTTAGTCTTTTTTTCTTTATCTGCAGTGGAAAATGAGTTTCAGTATTTTATTGAAAGTAAGCAATAAATAATATTGTGATAAAAATAGTTTATAAGTACTCAGACTGTACATCATTGTTACAAGATCAGAAGACTCAAGGGGCAGAGCGGGATAAAACAACAGCAACATGATTTGCATTGTGCACGAATGAACGACTAAAATCACAAACTACTTTAAGCCTCAATGTAAGAAAACTTCAGTTCCTCCCATCCGCCTTTCATAAAAAAAAAGCGAATGTTGGAACCTGTGTTGGGAGACATTCAAACTGAGATAAAACACGATGTGGGCGAGTAATAATAAATAAGAACAGACGACAGAAAGAGGAGTTAAGAAACGATAAGGCTTGATATGAAATCTTCGTACAAAGTGTTTTTTAGAAAAAAGGTTTTGACTGAGGCCTCATTGAAGTTGGTCCATCGAAGGAGTTTCCACACAAGTCCTCGTGCATCGGTGTGTTTCTCCAGAGGTGGGGGGGGGTTATTAAAGGGGCGCGCTGGGGGGGGTAAAGTGGAGAAGTTGCAAAGTCGACTATAGAAAACCTGGAATTCTGTTGCATCCGATAGAAGCCCTCTTGTTTTAGTTTTTTTAACGCTACCGTTATATGGCTTTTAAAATTCAAGAGTTTCATTTTGGTTTTGCAGATATGGAAAATAGAGAAAAAAGGAAAATATACTCTGTTTCACATGATATGTGTCGCCGCCATCTTGCCAGCGGTTATCCAAACGGCGACGGACGACTCGGTGTCGAGCAAAGTGTGTGAAGCTCCAGCTATTAGTCTGATATCCACACATCCTAAAGAGCTGCTTTTACACAAGTCACGGGAAATAAGTACAACGGCTAGGGGGGTCAAAAGGATATGAATTCTCACATCAAAGTCACTTAAGCATAAATTGATTAGAAATCAACGAGGAGGAAACAAACATACATCTGGTCAATAGAATCAGGGTTATAAAAAAGATTAGATAAAATGTCTGTCGGTAGAAATATACAAACTCCAGACACATTCAGTTACATCTGAGCTTAATACGGGCACAGTGGGTACATGTGTTTAAAAAGTGGGTTGATTAAAGAGGGAAAAAGAAAGGATTACATAGTAATTCTAAAATCAATTAAATGTCCCATTGGTTTACATAAATATATAATAACAAATGTCTAGAAAGTCTCCTCTAGGGATACTGAGATTGGTGAGTAAGTCTCTGACATTTTGAGTGTCCATTTCAGTTCATCATCCGGGTCTTGTATGCGGGGAACTCCCCTTCGTCCTCTGACCAGCGGTTACCTATAGAAATAATGAGGATAAACTGAGAAGGGGAAGAGAGAGATGATCGGAGAAAGAAAGAAGAGGGAAAGAGAAAGAGAGGAGAGGCGGACAACATGCGTTATTAAAGCCCAGAACGAGAAAGCTGCTTCCTGCCTGCAGAAAAGGAGAGGAGCCATTCTGTGTGTGTCTAGAGTGCGAGATCTTACCGTTGTGTGTTAACAAGAGTAGGTCCTGACTGTGGCCGTGTCCAGCCTCTGTATAGACTGACTTCCTGTGTGTCCATGTTGGCAAAATCACATGCAGAGACATGCCGTTAGTCACAGCATCGTTAACAAAGAGCACAGCAGCAGAGCAACGAGGAGAATTAAAGAGAGTTCGGATAATCTGGGCCCGTCAGAGGGGTCTAAACACGAGTAGCAGTGACGAAATGACGGAGCATATAGAGTGGTGCAGGGATGAGTCAGCATCTTCCTGTTCCCTGGTCTCAAAGTTGTTGTTTTTTTATGTGCTTTAGGTTGTCAGCCTGAAATAGCGTCTGCGGTTAACACAAGATGAAGACATTTTTATTCTACGACTTAAAATACGTCAGTAAATAGTCCACTGGTGAATTTAAAAACGGCGGATGCTAACAAGTGTCTAAATGAGACGACTAAACGTCATCACGCCCAACATTAGCCACCTTTAGCTTAGCGGTGGTGACGTGAAGTCATGTGACCGAAATGTAGTTCCTTTATAGCCCAACATTAGCCGCCTTTAGCTTAGCGGTGGTGACGCGAAGTCATGTGACCGTGCTGTAGTTCCTCTATAGCCCAACATTAGCCGCCTTTAGCTTAGCGGTGGTGACGTGAAGTCATGTGACCGTGCTGTAGTTCCTTTATAGCCCAACATTAGCCGCCTTTAGCTTAGCGGTGGGGACGTGAAGTCATGTGACCGTGCTGTAGTTCCTTTATAGCCCAACATTAGCCGCCTTTAGCTTAGCGGTGGTGACGTGAAGTCATGTGACCGAAATGTAGTTCCTTTATAGCCCAACATTAGCCGCCTTTAGCTTAGCGGTGGTGACGCGAAGTCATGTGACCGTGCTGTAGTTCCTCTATAGCCCAACATTAGCCGCCTTTAGCTTAGCGGTGGTGACGTGAAGTCATGTGACCGTGCTGTAGTTCCTTTATAGCCCAACATTAGCCGCCTTTAGCTTAGCGGTGGGGACGTGAAGTCATGTGACCGTGCTGTAGTTCCTTTATAGCCCAACATTAGCCGCCTTTAGCTTAGCGGTGGTGACGTGAAGTCATGTGACCGTGCTGTAGTTCCTTTATAGCCCAACATTAGCCGCCTTTAGCTTAGCGGTGGGGACGTGAAATCATGTGACCGTGCTGTAGTTCCTTTATAGCCCAACATTAGCCACCTTTAGCTTAGCGGTGGTGACGTGAAGTCATGTGACCGTGCTGTAGTTCCTTTATAGCCCAACATTAGCCACCTTTAGCTTAGCAGTGGTGACGTGAAGTCATGTGACCGTGCTGTAGTTCCTTTATAGCCCAACATTAGCCACCTTTAGCTTAGCGGTGGTGACGTGAAGTCATGTGACCGTGCTGTAGTTCCTTTATAGCCCAACATTAGCCACCTTTAGCTTAGCGGTGGTGACGTGAAGTCATGTGACCGTGCTGTAGTTCCTTTATAGCCCAACATTAGCCGCCTTTAGCTTAGCGGTGGGGACGTGAAGTCATGTGACCGTGCTGTAGTTCCTTTATAGCCCAACATTAGCCACCTTTAGCTTAGCGGTGGTGACGTGAAGTCATGTGACCGTGCTGTAGTTCCTTTATAGCCCAACATTAGCTTTTTCCTTAAAAAATCATAACGTGGGGTTAACATGTGGAGATTATCCTGTTGTACAAAACGTGTAAATTGTACGTTTGTTTGCCACAGAGCCAAAATCCAATCCAATTGTTTTGTTTGTCCGACTGTTAGGGCGCTATATAAATGTAATTGTTATTAGAAAAAATCCCATTAGATTTTTGTGGAGGGAACCAGGGAGATGCTAACGGACTGAAAATCATCACTGCACCACTCTATTCCACACACACACACACACACACACACACACACACACACACACACACACACACACACACACACACACACACACACACACACACACACACACACACTTCTAGCGCTCACCCTCCATCTGGCTCCTCTTTGGCTGCGGGGAGGGAGACGCTGCGCCGCCGCTGCTCACTCTGAAGTTCGCGGGCAGCGTGTCGGACGGCCCGCGCACGTCTTTGGGTCGGAACTTCTTCCTCCATGAGGGAGCTCTCCGGAAGTTCTTATCATCGTCCTGGAGGAGGAGGAGGAGGAGGAGGAGGAGGAGGAGGAGGAGGAGGAGGAGGAGGAGGAGTGTGTTATTATTTTTGTGAATTACATTTTTTTTGTATAGTTTTTATTTGGACTTGGGTTTTTAATTCAATCATTTATTTATTCTTTTTATATATAAAACAAATTATATTAATAATTGTTTTCCTTTGCGTAAAAAGAAAATGCTTTAGAATTTAGGATATTTTTTTTATTTACAATAAGGCATTGTTTTATTTATACTGTTAATAAATAATTTGAACAAATGCATGGAAAGTGATTGAATGAAATGCACCACTGGTTTGACATTACATTACATGTGTGTGTGTGTGTGTTATATTGTGTGTGTGTGTGTGTGTGTGTCACCTCTTCCACTCTCCTCTCCGTGCCGATGGACAGCAGGCTGATGTATTCCCGCTCCAGAGTCGCTCTGGCCTGAAAGACAGAAACGGACGTTAGTGAACAGCTTCACCAACATCTACCACGAGGTGTCGCTTCTTTGGAAGCTCCAAATCTAAAATAATGCAGTTCTACTTTTTCTATAGTTTTTCCATGGACGGTAACACTTTTGTTGCTGTGGGTGAAACTGAACTAAACCAAGGCGCACCGTGACGTAAATGAATGGTTCAGGGCAACAATAAACAAACCGCTCTTGTGTTCTGCAAGGTACGGTTAGTCTGGGAACTCTAATTGAAGCAAAGATACAGCCGAGAGAAAGTTAACAGGGTGGAACATATTCAAATATAACAGACACCTCCTCGACTCCTCGCCTTAGTCCACATCCACAGGAGATGCGAGCGGAGGAGTCTAGGAGGGCAATCAAGGAGAGAGGAACCGAGGAGAGAAGAGTAGAAGCAGCAGGCAGTTAGAGAAATGAGAACTCCTCTCCTCTGAGCGCTCATTTCAAAGAGACGTCCATGAATGATGACAGGAGGCACAGCAGCCTCAGTCTGACGGACAGATGTGTTGTGACGATATCACAATCAAACAAGTATCAGAGCACTCTCATAGTAACGCTATCAGAGACTGGATATAAACTTAATACAAAAAGTAAGGACATGTGTGCTTGGTAGATTATTTCTTTGTGGCAACAATGCTTTTTGGCAATACATGTTATACCGTTGGAAAGCCTGTTTTCTACGGAAGAGGATTAGGGACACATTCATTAATTTAGTTTTTTTTTGTTCTCAGAATTTTGACTTTTTTCTCAGAACAAAAAACATTTATATTTTTTGGGAGAAAAAAAAGTGAGAAATACCGCTGACTGCAGAGAACCAGCTTCAGTGAGAGACTTACACATTGCAGTAGGCAATCCTCTTCCCTTCTGGCGCGCAGAAACGCACTCACGTACTCCATTGTTGCCTACATCTCTCACTGAAGCTGGTTCTCTGCAGTCAGTCTGAATTCTGAGATTAAAGTCAGAATTCGGACAAAAACAACAAATCCTCCTAAAACAAAAATGCATGTGTCCCTAATCCTCTTCCGTAGTTCTCTCACCTTTCACATGGTGCCACTTTGTGAGGAACATACATTTGTGGGATGAGCAACAGAGCTGAGTCTCTGCGACAACAAATAGATAATCTACCAAACACGAGCGTCCTTCCTCTCTGAGCGGAGTTCCGATGAGAAGCTGCCGTGAGTACCTGTGTGTTCTGCATGGGGACCTGCAGCAGGAGGGCGAGCGTGTTGTGGTCGAAGGTTTCGTCCAGAGCGAGCAGCGCCCCGTGGACGCCGCTCTCCAGCAGATTCCCGCTGTACTCCTTCAGCCCGATGGCCTGAACCCAGCTGATCACTCGCTCGTTGCTCCACACCATCACCTCTGCTGGGAAACACACACGACCAGAGAGGATGAAAACAACGTGTCTTTGAAGATCTCGGAGACATACAGAACACGTCTCCAAACACCAGATCATCGCAGCATTACCCATAATCCCCTCTGTTTCAGCCCCGTTTCCAAAGTGCTGATTCTCTGTCTGCTACTTCAGATGAAAACAAGGAGCCCCTCCCCACGCCCCTCTGAGAGACATTTGGTTACAAAGAACTCAATGGAGCTCTAGAGGAGGTTCAGGTGATAAGTTACCTTGTTGCTGATTGGCTAATGAGATTAGCTACAAGAGACATGAAGTAGAGGGGACACATGTTGATGTAGAAGAGACATGAAGAAGAGGGGACACATGTTGATGTAGAAGAGACATGAAGAAGAGGGGACACATGTTGATGTAGAAGAGACATGAAGAAGAGGGGACACATGTTGATGTAGAAGAGACATGAAGAAGAGGGGACACATGTTGATGTAGAAGAGACATGAAGAAGAGGGGACACATGTTGATGTAGAAGAGACATGAAGAAGAGGGGACACATGTTGATGTAGAAGAGACATGAAGAAAAGGGGACACATGTTGATGTAGAAGAGACATGGAGAAAAGGGGACACATGTTAAGGTATAAGTTGTACAAATTTGACCGCAACCAGTGTCTTTAAGTGTCATTTAAATGTGGGCATTTCTGTGTGTGTGTGTGTCTGTGTGCGTGTGTGTGTGTGTGTTACCTTGCAGGTCCATCTGAGAGTGCTCCCTCCTCCTCTCCAGCTCCTTCCTGTCGTAGTTCAGCCTCCTCAGACACATCACCCCACACTGGAAACTGTTCCTGTAGCACAAACACAAACACAGTCCTTCACATGAAAACCTACCTAGCTTTTCCCTAAAAGCCAGAGCACTTTCAAGGTCACCAGAATACTAAAGGCTCCTTTTATCATCATTACATCTCATATCTTTTATATTAATGCATCAAACAAAAGGTTCAAATAATTCCTTTATTGCCACCGTATCAATATCAACCTTCATTGTGTGATTTCTTTAAGGTATAATAATCCTTATATTTATTATAGCGCTTTATCAAGGACTCTCAAAGCGCTTTACACATACATAATAATACATTTATTTTGTAATGGTCGTCTGCTGTGGACAATACTCACAGGAGCAAATTCAGGTGAAGTGTCTTGCTTCATTCACTCATTCGATGTTAACGGTATCATGCTTTAACCGTCATTATAACACAGGTTTGAGCAAGCTCTCTGATTGGTCAATAGGCGTGTTTGATTCCACGATCAAACAACGAACAAATAGAACGCGCCTAATCACAAAGTATCCAGCGGCCTACACACGCCACTAGCCTACCGAAACTACTTCCGTGAGCCTACATCGTGTGGTTTCCATAGCGACGTTTGGCGACACACAGCCGTTGTACTGGAGTACCAATAATGACGTTCAAGAACCGCCTCTCGTGTACGATTGCTTCATTATAACACCACTTGCTGTGGAATACTAATGTTGTGCAATATGTAGATAAATGTAAAATGTTTCTTTATGCTTCTTAGTTAACATCAAGCTGCATTTCCCCTGGAACAAAGGTATTCTGATTCTGAAGCGTTACCTGTGGAAGCTGTCCACCATCTTGAGCTGCCCCCTCAGGTCCTTCTTGGTGAGGTGGTCCAGCATGCGCGCGTCCACCAGAGACTCCATGAAGTACGAGCGGTACTGAGGCAGACCGAGGGTCGGCAGCCACTCGTTCCCGATCCACTCGTGGTTCATGTCTCCGTACGCCAGCGTCTAAAGGAACAGCACACGCGGGTTAACGATCTGTTCTGGGAGTGCGTTTCAACGTTTGGAAAGTGTCGTTTACTTCACAAGTTGTAGCTATTAAGGCACATACAGCCTTTGAGTCACATAAGAAACTAATACGAATGTAGGAATGGTACAAATGCTGTTTAAGCTTAATGTATGGATTAAAAGCAATCAGTATTTCTGTATTTCTGCATCTGAGTGGTTGTGGCTAACTCTTCTGATGCTCTCTTAGGTTTTAAGGAAAGCAGATTATTGTATTCTATGTTGAAGAAGACTTCGCAAACATTTCGTAAATGTTCGTTAACCACTGACCTTACTTCCTAGACTAATTCCTGCCCAACTCGGGGATAGATTCGCTTTACTCTCGATCTGAATCAGGACTTCTTTGGACAGTGAGGGTTTGTTATTTTATTTCACAGTCGAGATTTCACCACCAAAACCAGGCTTTGTGTATCAATGCATTATTCACTGTTCTTTCCTGTATTGAACTAAAGCATAGAAAGCCATATTCTGCAGGTGGTTGGACTGTATTCTAACTTATAACACACTCAACCACAGCAGTACATCGTATATCAAGTTCAAATGGCTCTGCTGTAAACCAAACTTAAGGGCTTTTAAAAAGGACCACTCGAACATGCTTGATGTGAACAATCTGGAAATACACAGGAGGATAATGTGACGTCTCCTCTATCGGACACTTAAAGAAAACAAACACTGACTAAAAGATGGTGAGTAGAACAGGGGTTTTGGGGGAAGGTGTGCAAACCTGGGCCCAGCTGCCCTCGTCATCGTCCTGGTGTTAGCGGGTTAGAGTGAGCGTGGTGAGAGAACAGAGAGTTAGTGAGGCGGCAGGCTGACACGCTGCATGTAGGAGAACCACTCAAAATATAATAAAACAAGACGCAGAAATTCAGGTTAAGCATTCAAACGGGAAAAAGAAAGGCACAAAAACAATAAGAAAATTGTAGGAGAGGGCGATGTGAAGAAAAATCCACTTATCAGTTTTTTTCATATTTATCGGTGTAGGCAAAATAATCAAATCAAGATCAAACTGTTGTAAACAAAATCATTTCTATTAATTGATTAGTTATTTGGTCCATAAACGTTATTTCCATAGTCCAAAGTGGCGTTCTTCAAATGTTTAGTCCTAAATAATATTACAAAAGATCTATTAAGAAACTTTATTCATTTAGAAAACATTGTTAAAGCTAAAATTGGGAAATTAAGCAAATGAGATAATTCACAAATCCTATAAAAAGGCATTATTATGGAGCAATGCATCCTATAAAAATGTAGGAAGGATCTGGCCCTTCCTACATCCAGGACATGGTTAAACCGTACACCCCAGCACGTGCACTCCGCTCTGCATCAACCAAACAGCTCGCTGCACCCTCGCTGCGAGGGGGACCCAAGCTCCCATCAGCAGAAACACGTGGGTTTGCTATCCTGGCTCCAAGATGATGGAATGAGCTCCCATTGACATCAGGACCGCAGAACGCTCACACACCTTCCGGCGCAGACTGAAAACTCATCTCTTTCGACTCCACCTCGAGCGATAGAACTATTAACAAAGCACTTATATACTAATAAAGGGACTGCTTATCTAAAGCCAGTTGAGTAGCACTTGAAATGTTTTGCTCTATGAAACCTGATGTACTTTATGATTCTGTTTTCTTCAAGTTTGTATTTTGTTGGTCGAACGCACTTATTGTACGTCGCTTTGGATAAAAGCGTCAGCTAAATGTAATGTAATCATTGTCAATATATTTTCGGTGACTTGATTATCCCCCAAAGCCCAAGAGTGTTTTTAAAAAAAAATGTCTTATGTTTACATATTAAAATACCTCCTAAATAAACTACATGTTCTGAAAATCTATTAAGACACTTTACTAACATTTAAAAAAAAAGAACAAGCTGAAAAAATGGCAAATCACGCAAACATCTTATTTTCATCTATGGTTTAAAAAAAATTAATTAATTCTTAAATTAATCCAATATTGCAGTAGAAATATAATATTATTTTCTAGAAAATGTGTCCAAATGTATCACGTGTATTTTGGTGTACTCACGGCATTCATTTTGTTATTCAACACAGTATATGTCTTAAGTGTAATTTGACTTGTCTTCCTATTTATGGACATGCTTTTATTTTGAAGGAGAGGTAGCGCTGTTGACAGGAAGTTGTTGTTGCTATGGAAACAACGTGACAGAGATTAACGGAGAAAAGTAATATCTACATATAAAGACGGAGAAAGTAAACGATAACGTTTATGGTTAAGTGTTAGCACCCCCCGAACAAGCTCTTACGTTGATATTGGAGATTTCAATAAATTAAATTTGGGAAAAAAAACGGGGAAAAAACGAAATCGAAACCCGAATAGTTCTCCAATGAACGAATATTCGGGTACAGCCCTAGGGAAAATCTTATCCAGCAGACAAAGTGATATCGTCTCTCTGTTTTTATATATTCATTCATATCGCCCAATCCTATCACATGACACTGCACCAGAAGAGTTAAAGTAAAGGGGGACAGTGAAGGGGGGGGGGTTCCTTCATGCATTTCCCCTCTTGTTATTTTGTTATTTCATCTACCTTGTAGTGGCTGGCTCAGTTATGCAGACTAATCTAAACTAAGCAGCTCTACCACACACTAACACTCAGAAGTGAACAGAACACAGAGTGAGGGTCTACAGGGAGAGACAGCAAACTACACGGTGGAAAGGATAATTACAAACTAGCACAAAGAAAAGGCCGTGTTTCAAGTTGCTGAGACTCCATTAAGCCAGAATATTATTAAACTGAAGTCGCTTTGGTGCATTTCTCAAATCAGGTCGAACCCCCAAAACAAAACACAGTGCATGATTCATTACATTCAAAAACGTTGAACCATAATGACATTAAAATCCGTTAAGTAAAATAAATCCTGCCCAACATTTTGATTAGTTTCCCAATTAGGTTAAAGTTCAACTGTGTATTGTTAAAATGTAGATATAGCCATACAGAACAAGTGCATCTAGAGCAGGGGTGTCAAACTCAAGGCCCGGGGGCCAAATCCGGCCCGCGACTTAATTCAATGTGGCCCGCAAGGGCATACAAAGAATATAATAAGTTTATTATACGGTTACACGCCACTTTACAGGAGCACGTTGCCCATAAACTACATGTCCCACAATGCATCTTGTTTTGTGACATGCGCACGGAAGAGACTTGCAATTATTTGCCGTGGACTTCTGCTTTCAGACGTAGTTAATTATGAAGTTATTACCCTATTCGGTAATAATCCAATGCAGAGGAAGTTATGTATTATAATACATTATTTTATATATATTAAATATATTATATATGTATATTTGTAAAGTCTTAAAGTCACAACCGGCCCTTTGAGTGCAACCGTCCATAATGCTGATGTGGCCCGCGATGACATTTTGTTTGACACCCCTGATCTAGAGCCTAACAATTAATAAACATGTCTTTTTTAAATTGCAATATGGACTAGTGCAATATACAAAATGCAGTCGGAACATTTTAGCAAAATAAATAATAGTACAAATATTCTAAATTATTAATTACGTGAATATTAGTTTGGCGAGGTTCCTCATTTTATATATATATAAAATGCAAACAAAAATCAGAATCTTATAATATATAATCGATAGTAGTTATTTTTTCGAAATCTTGCAACACTTTTCTGTATCTAATGTGTTCTACCATTTAGACAAATTAAGGATCTTAAGCTAGTTTTAAACGTTTGCAGGTAATCTATTGTGAAGAAATGTGTACTGTTGCACACCTGTGTAGTCCGATTCGAGAAATGCAGCAAAGCGACCGGTACAATCTGTACTTTGCGTCCGGAGACACACGTCTGGCTGTCCTGAAAGCAGCTTGGAAACGAGGCGTTCACCACAGAAGCGTCCAGCCAATCAGGGTAGACTAACCGTGGGAGGCGTGGCTGCCAAACTTTCCATTTCTTCATGAGTGACCCAAACGTTTCCTGTTGTCTGATCATGTGACACCCCCCAATCACAAGTGAGAGAAGTGTGTGAAGAGGGAAGAGTGATGAAGGAGGACAGAGAGAGAGTGGAGTGGAGAGAGAAGAGTTTTTCATTCATGGTTATCACTGTTAGCGAATCAAGACCAGCAGATCCCTGTTATTTCTTTGGTTAGTCAAATGTTTCAGATGTTTGCCTCAAACAAAGATATTTAGTTTACCGACATATACACAGTTACTACACCTAAAGGTAGATTTACTATCTATTTTATACTTTTTTTACAGAAATGTTTCACTAATATCTGGGTCGGTGTGACGTTTGTGCAAAAGACAAACATTGTTAGGTCAAGTCGGATCCAACATTGTTTAAGACTTGTTTAGTGTCACAAGAATGAAGTTAAAGACTAATTGTACGCTTAATTGTTTTGCTATATGGATCTAAATCTATGACGTAATTGCAAAAAAAAGATTACCAATCATTATTTGGGTTTTTTTGTGACGTCAGAAGAAAATAGGGATAAATAAAATCCCATGTCTTGGCGCTTAACATATGATATACTTTTGACATATGAATATTATAGTAATGATTATAATTGAAGGCCTTATTTTAATTTCTATGGGAACCCTGTTCACAGGACTTAAATACAAAAATTAAATATTCACATTAAAAAAAGTTTAATCCGAGAATTTCTACGATCTGATAAAAATACAATACAAATCCCAATTGGATTAATCTATTACCGAAATAGGCTTTGATTACATTTAAAAGTTGACAACGTCTCCATACTTTTTGGCAGCTCTGTGAACTTGTCTGACCCCATCCGTAAGTAGTTAAAATGTTAATGCAATAAAAGCAGCATGCTCAACCAGAGAGGCTTCATAAAGACCGATCAGGCAAAGTATTGTTAGTAATAAAGGGTGTGTGTTTTTTCTCCACACATGAACTCGTCAGTAAAGTACCGTTCTGGAGGTGGGGGGGGCGGAGGGGCTGGTGAGGGACATGATCTCCTGGATGGCGAGGCGCAGCTTCAGGCGATGCAGCGGGTTGCTGATCCCGATCTCTCTCTGGATCTCCGTGTCCGACAGCGCCGACATGATGGCGCCGCTCTTCACGTTCGCTCGACACGCCGCCACGTACCAGGCCGGCATGCCCACCCACAGCTGAGAGGAGAGAGACATCAACAACACGGTGGACGCTTCTGAAGCATTGGAGACTCGGAGGGACACGGGGAGAGCAGGAACACTGATGGTTTATGTGGAGCTTCGGCCGGAGGACTCACACGACCAAACCGATTCTGAAGATCTCTACCCAGACCCATGTTTTTAGCCAGCTCCGAGAGAATAATCAACACTGAACTGGGTCAAAGTTAGGAAAATACTTCCCCAACAGAGACATTTACTTAAGATAAGATAAGAAGTACTTTATAGATCCCAAGTTGGGAAATGTTTGGGTTACAGCAGTTGTTGTTTATTGATATCAGACAATGATACTACAGATTATTCAATTATTAATTAAATATTTCGTTTTGTTATTGCATTCATTTGTATAGTACTGTATGTCTGTATCATCTTTTGTTTCATTTGTATTTCCATATGCAATACCAAGGTGTACACATACAGGTAAGTGTCCTGGTCCATTCATGTGTTCATCACAGCTGATTTGAATCACCTTATATACTGATATTTTAACTATTTTCAAACACGGTACAAGTTTTAACAACAGGACCCACTTGTTATGGTTTTAGTCAACCCTTAGATATTAGGATAACATATAACATAATGCAATATATTATCTTTCAACTAGATTTTACCATCATACCAGGAATGCACTATACCTGGCAACCAGTATCTGGCTATAAGTGTATGATCTTTACATCTGGTTTATATGAAGTACAAGTATTGAATACAAGAATCAAGAGTAGCTTAAAATGTGTGTGTGTCGTACCTCCAGCCACACCACCACAGTCGGTCCGTCCCACTGAGCGAAAGGCAGGCCCTGCATACGAGCTTCCTCCAGCAGCTCATGCCTGAGACACAGAATTTATATGAAAAACAATCCCCAAAAACACTCGACTTGCCCTAAAACCCCGAAACATACACACACCACAATCCATCAGGAAGTCCCAATATGCACACTATCAAGTCCAGGTTTGGAGCCGATATGCACACCGACCCGGAGACATGCAGACTCAACAGAGAGCAGGAGTTTGAGAGAAAACAGGAGAAACCCAGGAAGACTCAAAACAGACGCATCTGGAAAACTCCGACAGAATGGCATTCATTAAAAGGTTTAGTAAGTTACTGTTCCGCATTAAAACCATTTCACCTACGTTGTGTACTACTTACATAATCCTTAATGTTTCGAACCATTTTCAAACCTAGACATTCTGTATGTTTGATTTACTTCATCATTGTGTTGGTTTGTTGGTCAACGTTGTGTTTTTCTGCCTGAAGATCAAACTCCAAAATGTGTGTATTGTTACCGTTTAGATTGAGTTACTTTTATCAGCATACAATTACAAATGGTGCGTTTTAAAGTATTACCAAACTACTAACAAAACTCCTCGTCCTATCCAGGTGTAACCAGATGTTTTTTCGTTAAGCCTCTCGGAGATGACTGGCTTCAGGTTTGAACAATTATTAGTCAGAAGCGTTTTCTCCCAGAACCAGCGCTTGGAGAGTCCACTTAGAAAGCTGTCTTCAGTGTGGACGCATTCATCTACAAGTGTAACATGCGTAAAGGGAAGTATTAAGGGCAGGAAAGGTATCTTTAATTCTGTGCATCCATGACATGCACATTCTCTGTCTGTATTCAAAACACAATGCCATTTAGCAGACGATATCTGGAGGAAGTTATTTTAATCCACAGGCATAGAAACAAGCCCGAACAGAAGCTATGCAATGATGGCCACTAGATGGGGCTGTTGCTGCATATCACTGATAGATGCAGGCCCTAACAGAAGCTATGCAATGATGGCCACTAGATGGGGCTGTTGCTGCATATCACTGATAGATACAGGCCCTAACAGAAGCTATGCAATGATGGCCACTAGATGGGGCTGTTGCTGCATATCACTGATAGATACAGGCCCTAACAGAAGCTATTCAATGATGGCCACTAGATGGGGCTGTTAGCCACAGTTAGCATGTTCTCAACTAGCAATTAGCTTCAATTTGAGGACTTTTTTGACAGACCAATGGACGAAACACCTCAGAGAAAACATTATTTCCGTTATCTCTCCGGTAGTTTCAGTGCATCATGCTCCAAAAGGAAAAACTGCGAGAGGAAAATGTACCACTCACTAAAACTCAGCACACACACATTCCTGTTAGTTAAGCTCCTCTGTGGAAAGCAGGGTAAAGAGCAGCATGGACAAGCCATCAAACATTCGGAGGGGACAGAAGTCAGGGGTCCGTCAGAGAGTTACTGGTGAGGGTCAACGTGAAGCCGGGGGTGGAAAGAAGATAAAAGCAAAGCAGCAGAAGAAGCAACGTGAACCGACTTACCCTGTCTTTGGACTACACATGGAATGAGAAGGGGGTGATAAAAAAGAAGCAGAGGGACGATGACAAAACAATAAAGAGACAGAATGAACATGGAAGCAACAAAATAAATTACATTTGTAGTATATGTGCACAAAATTAAAAACGTGAAAGTGGAGGAAATAAAAACGTGATTGGGTGAGCGATGGAAAGAAGTGAGCGTGAGCCAGGCGGCAGGGAGTGATAGGTTAACACTGGCTATGCTGCCTTTCCCCTACAAGCTGGAGAGGTTTCTATTCTACGACATCAAATATGTCCGTAAATACCCCACTGGGGAATTAAAAACGGTGGTTGCGAACAAGTGTCTACGAATAAACGTCATCACGGCCAACATTAGCCGCCTTTAGCTTAGCGGTGGTGACGTGAAGTCATGTGACCGTGCTGTAGTTCCTTTATAGCCCAACATTAGCCACCTTTAGCTTAGCGGTGGTGACGTGAAGTCATGTGACCGTGCTGTAGTTCCTTTATAGCCCAACATTAGCCGCCTTTAGCTTAGCGGTGGTGACGCGAAGTCATGTGACCGTGCTGTAGTTCCTTTATAGCCCTACATTAGCCACCTTTAGCTTAGCGGTGGTGACGTGAAGTCATGTGACCGTGCTGTAGTTCCTTTATAGCCCTACATTAGCTACCTTTAGCTTAGCGGTGGTGACCGTGAAGTCATGTGACCGTGCTGTAGTTCCTATATAGCCCAACATTAGCCTCCTTTAGCTTAGCGGTGGTGACCGTGAAGTCATGTGACCGTGCTGTAGTTCCTTTATAGCCCAACATTAGCCTCCTTTAGCTTAGCGGTGGTGACCGTGAAGTCATGTGACCGTGCTGTAGTTCCTTTGTAGTAGGGATTCCAGAAACTGACCATGGTCAAATTCGAAAATTGGACGGCCCTGGCGAATATTAATCGAATATTCGCCTCCGGCCACCGCCCCCCCCTCTGGGTGTGATTTTTTTTTATTTGTAGCGACGCAATTTTTATTTTCATTTACACTTGTCAGTTCGAAGTAGATCCACGAGGAACTCTTCTTTGAACGTACCGCTTTGTTCATCTTTAGTTGTGTTGTTCTCACTGTTCTGTATATCGGGCGAGGGCGGTGTGTAGCAAAAGAAACTGGTGGTGTGACCAAAGGCCTTTTACAATTATTAATACTATTACTATTATTAGCATTAGTCTATATTTTGGTTGAAACTAAGCCAGGAAAAAAGAAAAAAACATGAATAATAATAAAAAAATCGAATTTTAAAATATAATTTTCGATGATGGAGACTGAAACGAATATTCGAAAAATCGCTGGCATCCCTACTTTATAGCTACTTAAAAAGATCATAAAGTGGTGTTCATATATGGAGATCATCCTGCTGAACGAGCGTCATGAACGTTTATAGATTATTTTCTGCAGTAATTTAACACGGAGAAATCCCATGAACCAGGAGATGATGCCTTCAGGGTCGGCATACAAAGCTCCGTCATCCCTGCACCACTCTGTAGGCGTCCCGTTTCCAGGACACGTTATAACATTTCCACAACAGATATGGGTCTTCAAATTGTAATTATTGAATAAAAACTAAACAGGAACCCTTTTCTATCTCAAGTAGCTGCTGGATTTACTTTTAAGACTTCAGACTACATTATAGTCAATATGTTTTCCTTTCATATTAACACAAATAAAGCGCTTGACAGGCACTTAAATCACTCTTTAAAGCACACCTGAAAGACAGTGAGGAAACAAAAGTATACAGCGACACACACATATTATGAGAGCTAGGCACGTCCACAGCTGGAGAAAACACATGTAGCGTTATTATTATATCGAAGGTTGACCACAGAACAATGATTTCACAGTGTTCAAAAGAGGAAACTCACTTCTTCTGCAGCTTCCTGTTCTTCTCTGCAGGACCCCCCAGGGTGCCCATCCCTAAACCGTCTTTAGGAGAGCCCTCCGCCTCAGGAGTGCCCGCTGCAAACACAATGTCCACAGATATAAGAGGTGCTGTGAGCATGAAGAGCTAAAGAGAAACCTGCTGCAGTGATGTGTGTGGTCTGTGGCATTCAACCAGGCCTCTGACTCATTACGGATTTATTTCATTCATTGATTACAATTTCTTTACAAACTGCTTTCAAATATTTTAATTGAGTTAACTTTAAATAGTTTATAGACCACATTTTAATTAAAACACTTCATATATTTTTTTGTATTGAACATTTTAAAACGCATAATCATCAGTGACTTATTCTATATTATTTAAATTAATCAGAATCCCAATTTTATTTAACCTACATATGCAAGATTGAAACATTTTATTTGGTTTGAAATTAATTCACTCTTTCCCTTTGCCTTTAATATAGATGCAGTGTTACATTGGTAACTGTTCATTCATGTCAGAAGCAATGATCTATAGGCATTCTTCCAACATCTTTCTAACCCTTCCACCTTTCTGTATCTTCATCTTGTGAAGGGGCCTTTGCTTGGACAACAGTTGTGAGCCCATGCTGTATTGGAAAATAAAAGCCCTGTGTCCGGGGGCTGACCTTGGTTGGGGGAGTCCTTGCCGGGGATGCTGGGTCGGCCCTTCTCCTTCTTCCCAAAGAGGCGTCCGATGGAGGACTTGATGCTTTTCTTCTTGGCCGCTTTGTTCAGAGAGTCCTGGCTGCTGTTGCTGCTGCTCGGGTTGCTGCCCTGACCGTCCTGCAGCCCGGAGAGACTGGGGGGAGGAGGGAGAGGAGAGAGACTCAGAGAACAGGGTATACGCAGGAATCCTGAAGTCACATGTAAAACCTTTCGAGACCTTTTTTAAGACCCTTCCCAGACATTTTAAGACCTCATCGCCACTTGGAGTTCTAACCGGTTACCATGGCGACACACTTTACCTCACATTGACTACTCATCGCCACTTGGAGTTCTAACCGGTTACCATGGCGACACACTTTACCTCACATTGACTACTCATCGCCACTTGGAGTTCTAACCGGTTACCTTGGCGACACACTTTACCTCACATTTACTATACAGTATGGATTGTCCTTCCTCCTTATCTTCCAACCATTTGGACGCAGACTTGCATTTCCCCATAACGATGTTGCTTAGCAACCGGCATAAACGGGCCTTCGCGCTATCAAGCAGTGAGCGTGCGACGTCCTGTTCAGATGACGTCAAACCCAACGGGACGCCATCAATAAACTACACAGAATCACACTACACACCTACGCCATGACTACATTCAGGCAGACTGTAGAATACAACCTCTCTGGACACTTCATATACTACAAAATGTAACACCTTGGAAAATGCCGTTTAATACTTTTTAATAGCTTTAATTTTCGCTAAATTGATTCATCAACTTTTCATACTTTTTAAGCCCCCGCGGACCCCCTCGAGTAGACAGGGACACAGATTGAAGAGGTAAGGGTTAATTGGGTTTACGTAAAGTGAGACTAAAAATGTTATTTTCACATTTTTCAATGACTATGTCAAGAAGGGAGAGCACGTCATGAAACACTGTGACAATAACAACACGCTATATTGTTGAAAAAGAGAGAGTTTAGGGCTTGATATTATATCGAAAAACAATATGGGCTAAATATCTAAATGTCAGTAAGAAACATATTTGAGTCGAGCGGACCCAGAAACCATAAAAACACATCTCTGTTTGTCGCAGATACTTGAAAGAAATCCACCCTGATCGATTTGATATATATATTCAATGATAATGTGTGTAATCTTTTTTAACGATCATCCCTCCAATATTGTAAATCATACTGCAGTTGCAATATCAGTCAAAAATAATCCGACACAGAAGGTGGACAAAAAGGAAACTAAAGCTTCCATCGTTTCATTCTTCAGAAGCTTCGGTTTGCGTTCACACGGCAAAACTCAAACGGACTGCAAACTTTAAACAAGTCATGTGCTCGGAAATGCTGTTCAACCATTGGTCAGACATTCAGGGGGTACAAACGCAAATCCCGACAATTTCTAGCGGAGCCTCCGCCATGGAGCATCGGCAGGTTATTCTCATGCTGCTGTTAGTCTGGAGATCAACAGACACTAGCGGCCCGCGCATATGATTATATAATCAGTCAACGTCCGTTAAAAAACATTATAACTGAGAGACGTTCTGCAGTCAGGAGGGCGTCTCACCGACGACAGGTGGCTCTGACTTTTATGTATAGTTGACGGAGCATTTTTACTTTACACGACACTGTTCAGCACTTCATTCTGCTTCACTCTTTAACTAAACAACCGCAAGAACGCGGATGTCTTCAAAAAAGATTTCCTATGTTTTCGTGCGGACTGCGTTCACGCCAGCGCTGAACCGCTCCAGAGTTCACTAGCAAGCGCTCCGGGACCACCTCTGTTAGCGGCCCAGAGTCCGGTCGTTGAGTTCACTTCAGAGGTCTCGGGCTGCGTTCACACCGACCCAAACGAACCGCACCGAGCGGATAAACGCACCAGGGTTCGATTCAACCGGACTACACGAGGCAGGTGTGAACGCGACCCAATGTGTGCATATGTATACATGTGTCTGTTGATTGTGTATATATGGATATACATATTTGAATACATACTTCTATATATATTTGCATGGGATATTTTGGAAACGATATTTCGATGTCTCCGTCTGTACACACAAACTGAAAGATTGACAATAAAGTTGACTTTGACTCGAAATTATTTAAAAAGGAAAGTGGGTCTCACCATCTGATGTCCTCGTGGCTGGAGGCGTGTCCGGCGTCTCTGTTGAGGCGCATGGAGCGAGGCGTGGTGGGGGGGGACGTCTCACAGCGGATCGTGGCCTTATCGTCCTGAGCAGACTGAGAGGGGAGATGAGTTAGAGAGAGAGATTACTTTATTTACTCCGTACAGATAGTAGGGCAGTAAATAAACACAAGAAAGACAGAAATTCATCAAGCAGCTACACTCAGTCTGTAATCGGTCAACACAGTTTGTTGTTGTTTGTTTTCATCTCCAATACATTTAATTTCATCGTTTAGAAAATATATATTTCTGGTTGTATCTTTGCTCTGCTTTTAAGTGTCTTGTTGTACTTGGAAACACATCAATAGGTTAGTAATACATATCATCATTAAGTCTTCAGAAAATCAATACAATTACATAACTAATAATAATCCTAGTTCCTCTTGTTATTATTTATTTATCAATGTGAGAAACAATAAGGTTCCTTAAAAAGGAATTCCATAAAACCTTTTTTTGACATGCAGAAAATGTACTTTTTACTTGAATTACTTTTTAAACAATTAATAAGTTATCAAAATAGCTTCAAATGTATTTTAACATTACAATTTCTTGTTTGCAGAACTAAAGTTTTAATTTGACTAAATTGCAAGACCAAGAAAAACATGTGTATTATTGTTGCTTACATCTGTTTTAAACCAATCGATCTGTAATCAAAGTGCTTTCAATCTAATTATAACCAATAATGAACCGCCCTGTTTGGCTCCAGAATAACAAAACGGATATAAATAAAATCCCCTGTGAACAGAAACAAAACAATGGCCACACAAGGTTTTCATAAAGACAAATCTAATGTTTTCAACACAGCTTGTAGAGGATCGTTCGGGGGAGACAGACACGGACAGGGCCGAGGGAAGCGTTTCTCTAGTTTACCTTCCTGCGGTGCTTGCGCAGGTCACTAGGCTGAAGCGTGGCAAAAAAAAGGAGAGAAGAAGAAGAGCCGTTAGTGAGACGCACGAATCAGAGCAGCGAACAGAAACCAAGCCATGCACACACACAGAGCAGAAATCACAACAAGATATCAGTGTCACACACACACACACACACACACACACAACACCACACACACACACCACACACACACACACACACACACACACACCACACAGGATGGGTGCAGACTAGTAAGAAATCGGAGGGAGGAGAGGAATTATAGCCTCGAGGAAATCCAGTTGAAAAGCAGCTTGCTTCTAATTGACACCAATCACAGGTGACAGGGCGGGGGGGCAGGTTGGCAGAGATGCCATCTGATTGGTTTCGCCCGAGGCAGCGTAAACACCTAATTCTACGAAGCAGTTTGACTCATATGTTCCACTGTGCACCGAAACAAGTGGGAAGCGTTCCTTTCCCCCGCTGCATTCCTCACAGGCCGGCATTAGCTGAGCAAATAAGCCGCCAGCGCGCCACATCTCTACGCCGGCTTCTCTCGCCCCCAGGAGGAAGATACCTAATCGCTCATTTCCTCTGACTCACCGAGAGCAGCGAGGAAGAGATTAGGAGCTATAAAAGGAAACGGGAAGAGGAAATTGAGAGGGAGGAGACAGTTATTTAATTACCCAGAATGCTACTTTTCTGTTAGGAATGTTTGAGTAGTTTCACCAATGCCTTTAAGATAGATGCAGCCGTTTACCGATGTCCCTCTCGTGTCTGTAATGTCTCACAGCTGCGCGTCGGCAGAACAGTGAGCCAGCTTTTCACTGCAGTACTTTCAAAACAGCTGGATTGGAAAACAAGGATTTCATTTTGTATCCATACATTCAACAAATCAGACTCGTAATGGAAAATGTTGACAATTATTAGTACAGATTTGCGAGCCATAAAAGGGACTTTGAAAAAGGCTGTTCTGATTTTACATTTCCTCTAAAATGAATGTATACGTTTTTAAACGGTGTTTAAAAATGTCTGGATGCCGCAGAGGACTTGACTTTAAAAGGTTAATACAATATAACAATATCCTATACACGTTATCTTTTCCCATTCTGCAGTCTGTCGCAGAGGAACCGGCTCACGCCCACTACTCGGGTGTGTGTGACTTAATGAAGAACCAACGTAGTTCCTTCTTGTTTGGTGACCTCGAAAGATACAATGTAAACCGTTCTACTTCTGATAATAAGGGAACGTCTTTAAAGCAAACATGTATTCATTGAATTACCGAATACAACCGGCTTCAAGTACCGAGTTTCACAAACAAGTCATTTCTGTGCCGTTATTTTCGGAGCAGAGTGATGTGTTGAGCACACAGCGGGGGGGAGACGGAAAAGCACGGAGAGGAAGAGGCAGACTGCACCCACCCAGGGAGGAAGAGGAGGAGGGGAGTTCTGCAGGTACCTGGAAGTACGGTGCATAGCTATGATCCTGAGGGCCAGCTGCAGCACAGGGCAGGTAAGTGACTGTCTGCTGGATGATGTACGGGTCAGAGCAATACTGCTACAGCGAGGGGCATCACATACACATGTTACACACTCACACGGTTACACACTCACACACACGGTGTTAGTACACTGACCACACTGAGGTGAGGAGACGGCATCAATACAGAAAGGTAATATGGAAGGAACACGGCGTCAAAGTAGATTACATTTCCAGAGTTTGTACAACTTTGTAGGAGTGTAAATAAAGTTTTTTTAAAGTGCATTTTTAATGAACCTGAACATAAGGCTCTCACTTGTTTCTATAACTGCAAGAAAATAAGAAATAAAGTTTACAGAACTACTGAAGCAGTCAGTGTGTAGCGTCACCGCTTTTGTTTTAATCATGATTATTTCATTCTGAACTAGATCCATGTGAAACTTTATTGTAATAAAATGTACATTTTGTAAAGAAAAGTCATAATCGGTTGTTTTTAAACGCTGCAAAAATAAAATCTAAAAACAAGCATTTTCAACATTTAAAAAGTGTATAAAGGATTATATTACAATTCAAGATATGTCTAAACCTTTTTACGTAACGATTAAATAAAAAGCATTTATAAAATTAAATAAATAAATAAAAAACACAAGGCCACTCCTAACCCTGACAACATAACGATTAAAATCACGCATTTTGCAAATGTTGCGTCCGAACCCTGCAATTCAGCCGAATGTGGCCCCCGGTGCTTCAGAGGCAGAACTGAACAAGCGATCTGAAAAACGGGACTTAACGTGTTATTAGTTACATGGAGCTGAATTTGACCGTCGAAGTGTTATCGTATCGTATCGTATTCGGTGCAGTTGTTCGATGCTGGTCGATTAAAGACACGTGAGAGTGAGGAGAGTTTTACCAAGGTCATGACCCCCATGCGGTCCAGCTCTCTGTTGGGGCTGCGGGGGACTCTGCGGGGGGTGGAGCTGCCGGAGCTCGGGGGGGAGCCGCCCAGTGAGGACCCGGCACACAGAGAGGGGGGGATGGAGCTCATGGAGCGGAAACGACCTCCGAGACTCTCCCCGCTGCCGACACGGCACTCGATCTCCTCCGCCCGGATCGCCGTGTTCTCCTTCTCCTCCTGGATCATCCTGCCGGGGTCAGAGGGAGAAGTTATTATATTATTATAACTATTCAATCCAGAGTCTGTATTATTCTGTACATTGAGCATCCTATAGATACTCTTTAGAAATAGACTGTATATTTAGTGTTTATTAACATTTTATTTTCTCTTAAACTGCGGTTACAAAATAATCAATAGTACTTGGGGATACGTAAATCTAGTTGTGAGTTATCTAATCTAATGGTGATTGATGACAAATATATTCAGAGTATTGCAGCAAGGCAATACAAAGATCTGCCTTCAAACCATTGCACGTAAGAAATAGCACTTAGTGGATGTGTCGCTTATGAATTGCTCACAGGTCGTTTTCACGTCAAAAGGAACTCTAATTGACTGGAGAAAAACTACAATATTTCCCTTTTAGATTTAGTAAAACAGAAGTATAAAGTACAAAGGAATGGAAATACTCAAGTACTTGAGTACATGTACTGGTAACTTCCCCCTGTGCCTGTACCTGATCTCGTTGTTGATGGCGTCCAGCTGTTCCTGCAGCATGAGGGCGAGGGTCTGAGCGTCGGCTTGGCCCCCGGGGGACAGCATGTCCACGGAGCTGAACATCGTCTCTCTGTCCTCCTCCAGGTCCGACGCGTCCATGTCGCTTTCGAACGCCTGCGCCACGTTAGCCAAGACGTTAGCTTGCTGCATGCGCTCCCACTCCTGCTCGTTCAACGTCTGCACCTGGGGCAACGACACGGAGAAGAAGGAGGGAGAGACACGGAGATTAAATGATATTGAAGACAGAGAAAGGTTTAAAAGACAGTGAAGGCCGGACAGTTTCATCCCACCGGCCATACGACCGATAAACACCTGCACTTTAGAAAGAACATCCATAACATCTGTTTGTATATATCAATATTTCAATTACTGTATATCGACTGTAGACGAGTAACACATGCGTCACTTCAGGGCGAAAATGATGGCTCCGCCCACTTTTGGGGGAAACCAACGCGATCAAGCCTGAAGCCACAGATCTTCTTTACTGTCCTTTCTTCTTGGAGGAAGTACAGACACACTGAACTCTGGATGTGTTGTAATGTTTGAGGTGCAATGAATGACACAGCAGATTTTTGGCATGTTGAAACTATTGTCTTCCGCCTCGCTCATGAGAGGACCAGCTGGAGAAATTACAGCCTCGCCTACTGATTTTAATGTAACCATATATCGAGACCGAGCGTCGATTTCCTTGTTAGCCTGACTGGCCATCGTAACCGGGCTTTTTGAAGATCCACAAATCTACGTTTTTCTTTCTGATCGGATCGGCAAAAACTTCAGAATGTGTATTGACCGGAAGTGACGTCGGTGTTACTCTCATCTATGCTGCACTATTTCTATTATATTCTATTTGATTTCCTTGCACTATTTTATCTGTTTGATTGCGCTGCACCGTAGGAGGACCCTGTGACCAAAGGCTTTCATTAAATAAAAGCCTTGCATCTTGAATCAGGAGGGAGATGTTTCATTTAGTCTTAATTTACATTATTTAATGTCATATTCTGTTCTTGTACATATTATATTCTATTTACATGTGTATAGACTTTTTGAACTACTATATTTGTATTTTACGTTGCATTGTTGGAGGAGCTCAGGTCAGAAGAATTTCATAGATTTCTGTTTTAGAAATCCACATTTCGAGAGACTGGGAGCGATGGTCGGCAAAAAAATACCGACACATATCTTGATAAATGATTAATCGTTAAGGAAACTTCCATTTTAAGTCTCTAAAATCTAAATATTTGCCGTTCACTGGGTTTTATATCATATCAGTGAATATCTTTGGATTTTAGTCTGAGAAATCCACATTTTGAGAGAATTTGAGAAACTGGGATCGACAGGCAAAAATACGGACAATTATCTGAATAATTGATTAATCGTTAAGGAGATAACCACTATTTATTATATATGTTGCGTTGTTGGAGGAGCTCAGGTCAGAAGAATTTCATAGATTTCTGTTTTAGAAATCCACATTTCGAGAGACTGGGATCGATGGTAGGCAAAAGAATACCGACACATATCTTGATACCGTACTTTTCGGACCATATAAGCCGCAGCAGCTACATTGTCCGTCTGTCTTGCTCTCGTTCTGTCTCTCGGTTTTACTTTGGCGCGCTACCTGTCTCACTCTTTTCCGGCCTCCAGCTTTTCCTGCTGGAGCCCGCCGCTTAAAGGGGGCGGGCGCGGACCGGTCCTAGAGCCCATAGAGTTAAAGGTGGTTAATTTCACCTGTAAAATCCATAGATTTAGGAGGTTCCCTAGTGGCCGTTAGCTGTACAACAAAAATGGGGGGAAAAAGTCGCGGTTTATAGTCCGAAAAGTACGGTATTTGATTAATCATTAAGGAAACTGCCATTTTAATCTCTAAAATCAAAATATTTGCTGTTCACTGGGTTTTATATCATATCAGTGAATATCTTTGGATTTTAGTCTGAGAAATCCACATTTTGAGAGAATTTGAGAAACTGGGATCGACAGACCGCTGGCGGGTGGTGGTCAGACAAGTATCTGAATGATTGATTAATCGTTAAGGAAATAACTACTATTTATTATATATGCTGCGTTGTTGGAGCTCAGGTCAGAAGATGTTCATCGCCATGTCTACGCTGTAGCTTTGAGTATACGACAATAAATCCTTTGGATCTTGAATGAGAGGTTTCGAGGCAACCGGAGAGTTTTTCATTAATGCATCACAGACAAAATCATGTTTCTCTTCCTCCTCCTCGTTCACTTACATGTCGCTGAAGTCCAGAGGAAGCAAACAGAGAGAAGTGGAGAAGAAGAAAATCATCAAAAAGAGCTCACACATTAAACAGGTAGAGGGGGGAGAGGCGGCACGATGCAAACAACACTTTGAGACGACAACACGTAAACAACTCAAATAATTCAATTCCAAAACATAAAAACATTTAGTCTGCACTTGGGTCAGTATTCCCCCTTCGTCATACATCCGTGTGTATTCCCGTTTTATATCACATACTTTATATATTATATCTTTCAAATCAAGGTTTTACTGATGAAATAAATATTTTTAACCGTTTAATAGTCAGGGTCATAGTTTTTACTTTTAAGGTATTAAGGTATTTAAGATATACTTCAAACATCGTCTCTTTCGCCCGTCAGCCCCTTTGTTCAAGCTTCACGTTGAAGTGTCTCCTTCCACAACTCGTAACCTTGCCTTGTGATCTTTCTGGTACTTTTAAACTGCAAGTGAATAAAACGTTATGTAATAGTTTTGTATTTATTGTAGGAAATGCAAATCATCTAGAATAAGTCCCGTGATTTCTGTTTCTCTTTTTACAAGATGCTGCATCCATCGTCTACGTGGCAGCATTAATGATATGGAGGAATATGTTCCTTCTGTGCGCTGCATGTCGTGTCCTTTAAACATCAAGGAAATATATGTCATTTTAATTGTTTTAATGCTTCTCGGGTTACATGACGCTGCCTTTGGCTCTTTTCTCGCTGTAACAAAGGCAAATGTCCCCTCTGTGGGGCGGATACAGGTTTCTGATTCTGATATCAAGCTTGGCTTCAATCCAATACTACAAACATGTTCACTTCATTTCCCTATTTAATTGTGTATCAGGGTTTCTCATGTCTTTATTCTGCCTTATTACTTTTCTTGTCCTTTTAAACTGCATGTGAATACAAAATTACATCATCTCTTATTTGTTTCAACCATGGGCATGTGATTGTTGAACAGACTATTTGAGATTTATTATTATCATTATTATTTTTGTACTTTATTATAATTATTAATTTAAGTGAGAAAAAAAGGAAAAAAGAGAATATATATATATATTATTGTTGTATGTTTTTGTTTCTGACATGTTCAATAAATTGACTACCGTACTTGTCGGACTATAAAGCGCACCAGCATATGAGCCGCAGCAGCTAAACTGTCCGTCTGTCTCGCTCTCGTTCTGTCTCTCGGTTTTACTTTGGCGCGCTACCTGTCTCACTCTTTTCCGGCCTCCAGCTTTTCCTGCTGGAGCCCGCCGCTTAGAGGAGGCGGGCACGGACCGGACCTAGAGCCCGTAGAGTTAAAGGTGGTGGACTGTAACCTGTAAAATCCATAGATTTAGGAGGTTCCCTAGTGGCCGTTAGCGGTATAAAAAAAAATGGGGAAAAAAGTCGCGGCTTATAGTCCGAAAAGTACGGTAATAATAAAAAAATAATTCTGTTTCTCCTACTTTCTCTTTTTACAAGATGCTCCATCAAGAGTTAGCCTAAATGATAAAGACACATATGCTCATTCTGCCCATGGCATCCCTGAAACATCAATAGAGGAAATATATAAAGCTTGAGATCCATCTAGCTTGAATCCTGTGATGCAAGTCAAATGTCAGACTCGATCTGACCATTAAAGTGTTATCGTATCGTATAGTATCTTATCGTATCTTATCGTATCGTATCGTATCGTTCCTAAGTGTCGCTTTCATTGACAAACATCCAGCAGCAGTTGATGTTTAGCTGACCTTTGACGGCTCGTCCCTCATCGCTGCCATGCGTCCCTTCTGCGGCCGCCGCAGCACCAGAGCGCTGCCGTAATGATCCGAGTTACTGTCCATCATCGAGGAGGCCGACACCGGGTACCTGAAGTCTGGAGTGCTGCCCATCTGAGAGCGCCTGGGAGAAGAAAAAAGGCATATTAAAAAACATCCATATTACAATGGATAAGGATAACATCTGTTAACCACAAACTGGAACTATTTGTATCACGATGGGGAAAGTGGACTGACTGAAAAAGGCATTTCGGACCGACGCACTTAAGATGTACAATTACTACGTGTTGCAAAAACACTGTGTAAATGTCAATAAAAAATATATTACAAAAAATAAATAAACCTGAAATATCAGAAAGACTGAGGGGTCAGGGTTTAGATCGTTCTTCTTTGCCACGAGGCTGCCGCAACACTTCAGAATCAGAAACGGCTTTATTACAGGTAGGTTGCCGTGTACGAGGAATTTGACTTGATGTCGTGGTGCATACATAAAAGTAAAACACAGGTTACGGGTTTAAAACCAGGTGTAGATTTCTAATAATTCTTCTTTGCTAAAAGGCTGCTGCAACACTTTCCAAGGGGCATAGCTACAGTGTAGATATATCAATGAAAATCTCAGGTCCCAGGCTCCTCCAACGGGGCAACACAATAAAACAGATAAAATAGTGCAAGTAAATACAATGAAATAGGATAGAAATAGTGCAATAAGAGCCTATATACAAGTGAGTGGAATATGATACATTAGATACATAATGTGTAAGTTGCAAACAGGTGAATGTTATGGGTAGTTAGATGGTCTTATGTCCGGTGGGATGAGTCTGAGTCTGAGACTGATGGTTTCAGACCTGTGACTGGTGGTCCATATATGCAACTCAGATCAGGAATACTTTAATGGACCCAGGGGTGTACGTTGTGACGGTGTCTCACCCGTGCAGTAAGGAGTTGCTCCGGCTCCTCCCCTGCTCACTCTCTGCCCGCATCGTCTCTATCTGGATCAGGAGCTGCTCCTGTACGACCGATGCACAGACGAAGGGATCAATGGGTGGAGACGAAAAAGCCACCATGACAAGTGCATTTCAAACAATATACATTTAGTCAGATGTTGCGTTTAAATGTAAGGCCGTGTACTCGAGTGCTTTCTTTGTATGCCACGTTCTACTTGAACTACAATTTAAAGGAACTGCATGGATGAAATATTTATGATAGGCGTTACAACATTTACCTTAAAGCTTTATCTACTTTACAACAAGATGTATGCATTAAAGTGTATTTATTAAATCATTTGTTTACTCCACAGCAGGCTCGTAGCTTAGCAACTAGCCATTTTGCTTATCGTCCCTACTTTTAGTTAAGATACATTTCCAACGTGGGACTTCGTGTTGTAGCACAGTATTCTCACAGTGTTGTTTAAGTACATCGACCTAAAGATCTGAGAACACAGAGACAGCAGACACTTTAAAGGACTCCTCACCTTGTCGTGGTGGGACTCCTCGATCAGCTTCTTGGTGTGCTCCAGCTCTCGGATCAGGGCATTCTGAAAGCATAAACTAGAGTTGACTCGCTGAAAAATAAACACTGACTTTCAAAACATGTTCATTACGTCAAAGACTGCAGTGTCCTCCTCTCAGAGCACATGTATGTTCCGGTCACCTTGTCCTCCAGCGCGGACATCCTCTCTTTGAGGTGCAGCTGCAGCCTCTCGTTGGACTCTGACAGGAGCTTATCCACCGTCTCAGACAGACGCTTGTTGTGCTCCTCGTTCATCTTCTCTCGCTGCCGTGCCTGCACACAAAAAGACAGCTTTGTAAAAAGGGTACACACGATCAGACCTCGCTCATCTGGAAGTCACAGGTTTTGGGTTGTTAGTCTGAAATAAGGAACCGAACTGAAGAGACTTTAATTCGCTGACATAAAATACGTCCGTAAATAACCCAATGGGGAATCTAAAACGGCGGTTGCTAACAAGTGTCTGAATGAGACGACTAAACTTCATCACGCCTAACATTAGCCTCCTTTAGCTTAGCGGTGGTGACGTGAAGTCATGTGACCGGGCTGTAGTTCCTTTATAGCCCAACATTAGCCACCTTTAGCTTAGCGGTCGTGACGTGAAGTCATGTGACCGTGCTGTAGTTCCTTTATAGCCCAACATTAGCCACCTTTAGCTTAGCGGTGGTGACGTGAAGTCATGTGACCGGGCTGTAGTTCCTTTATAGCCCAACATTAGCCACCTTTAGCTTAGCGGTGGTGACGTGAAGTCATGTGACCGTGCTGTAGTTTCTTTACAGCCCAACATCAGCCAACTTTAGCTTAGCGGTGGTGACGTGAAGTCATGTGACCGTGCTGTAGTTCCTTTATAGCCCAACTTTAGCCACCTTTAGCTTAGCGGTGGTGACGTGAAGTCATGTGACCATGCTGTAGTTTCTTTACAGCCCAACATCAGCCACTTTAGCTTAGCGGTGGTGACGTGAAGTCATGTGACCGGGCTGTAGTTCCTTTATAGCCCAACTTTAGCCACCTTTAGCTTAGCGGTGGTGACGTGAAGTCATGTGACCGTGCTGTAGTTCCTTTATAGCCCAACATTAGCCACCTTTAGCTTTGCGGTGGTGCCGTGAAGTCATGTGACCGTGCTGTAGTTCCTTTATCGCCCAACATTAGCTTTTCACTTCAAAAATCAGAAAGTGATGTTTATATGTGGAGATCATCCTGCTGAACAAAACGTGTAAGTCTTAAACATTTGTTTGACACAAAGATTATTTTCTGCTATGATCCAAAATCAGAAGGAGAAATCCAATTGGCTTTTTGTCGAGGGGAATGCGGCCTTCAAGTCCCAACACAGAAACACAAAATCACCGCACCTCTATATAAATTAAAACTGTGAGTGTATAGTGAAAGTAGTTCCTCGTCTTCCTCACCCTGAGCAGCTCCTGGTTCTTCTCCTCCAGCTGGGCCTCGTGCTGCCTCAGTCTCTCCTCCACATTGCCGTGGCGTTCCTCTGCCTAAAGATGGAAGAGACGATACAAAAACATTTCTTAATATAATCAATCCTCTAAGAGCCGATGAGTGATTAGGTTTACATGCACGTTAATATCCACCATTATATTTGTGTATGACGTAATGTATATAGCCCATCTGGAATATGCAACTTAATTGAAGTTTTAACTACAATTTGGGACACATGGCAGTTCATTATTACTGCCAGTGATCAGAGAAGAGACATATCGTACTACTTTTAGATATTATACAATACTTTAACATCAACAGGGTGTTGTATCGATTTCTCAACCTTCTCAAGAAGATTTTTGAAGAATGAAGAAGGCTGTTTTTGCACCTTTCCGCCAGCAGCGTAAACATCTCAAAAAATCCTATTTTGACAGCTCTTTATAAAAAGGGGGCATTGGTGGTATATGTTTTTTTATTAGCCATGTCAAGAGCTCAGTAGGAACATCGTCGATTTCAGATTAGAGGTAAAACCAATGAATATGTTGTGCATGTAAACATAGTCACTTTCTCTGGTGCTAGATGTAATCTTCCCTCTAGAGGGGTTTGTCATCCACCCTGGAGAAGGACCTCGCTGAGGGAAGTGTTTGAGGTTGTTGGTCCTTCGGAAGGAGGAGGGGGGGGGCTACAGACGCTAACAACAGCTAGGGGAAACCCACCGGCGGCTACATGAGGAGAGGACGGCAAAGCAAGGACTAAAACAAATTCAACAGCCATTAATCTGACCGGCGGATGAGGACAGGTGTGAATCAAGGTTTGTTAAACATCCAAAATGACTTCTTTAAAAAGGACTTTCAAGCTTAATTCCCTTAAATGCAAGGGCCCATCAGCTCAATTACTATTTTAACAATCAGGTTGTTTTTAACACTAAGAACAACAAGGTTTTACAGAAGCTCACTGAAAGAAATGTCTATTATTGAGTGAGACATTTCTATTTATGCCTGTTTTAAAATCTAGTCCAACACGCCGTGGAACCGCAATGAATGAATTACAATAGTTGACCTGCAGTTCGGCGTGTCGAGGAACATATGGAGAGTGTAACCGCAGATGTGATCGGTGTGTTGGCGGGGAAACGCGTTTCTGAGACGGACTGTCCCACCGCTCTAAAGGGCAGGGTCTCCTCAAGTCTTTTAGGCACATCAGCAGGCACTTCCCTGTTTGTGCTGGACAACCACAATATTTTTCCATATTTGGGAAAAAAGGGGATTGAACTGGATGAACTCTTATATTGCTACAACTAAACTACAAATTGTTTTATTCGTGGGGATTTAAAACATTGATTTTTCTATAGATGCTAAAACTTTATTAACAATGTATCGTTAGTGAGTAGCAATTATTGATATCATCTCTTCAAACATTCCCAATGCATGGACTGAAGTGGCTTGTTATAATACACAAACCCTCTCCACTTCTATGTTTAAGTAAATATATTTAAATACTTTCTGTGAGGTGACCATTTTCTGAAAGCTTCAGGGTGTCTCATGTCTCCATCATATCTTATGATCGTACCCGTATTTATTATCTATTTGTAAATGAAATTATTAGAAAGCGATCTGCACGAAGCGCTAACACAGCTCACCAGCACATGACCACAAACACAGAGAAGGACACGGACTGATTAAGACACCACAGGGCTTTAAGATGTGATCTGACGCTGCACCTAACCAGGCCCTTGTCATGTCATAGAGATGTTTATCATATGTTTTTCTTTAACCCTCCTGTTGTGTTTCTTCCTCCTTCCTTTGGTGTTCCCGTTCTGTTTTAAATGTCCTTACATTGCAGTCAACATGTCGATGTATCCTTGGGCGAGATACTTAACCCTGAGTTGCTCCCGATGGCCGACGGTGTGTGAATGTTAGGTCCGAGAGTAAGGTACTGTATGAATGGGTGAATGACGTGTCGTATGTCAAGCGCTTTGAGGGGTCGTAAAGACGGGATAAAGCGCTACATAAGTACAGTCCATTCACCATTCACATTCACACAACTGGTTTACATGAAAAGCTGCAGTGAATATACAAAGAATAGACACTGACGATGTATTTTAAATCAGCATTTTGCCGATGCGGGTGTGTACCATCTGATGGAGGGACATCCTCTAGGGCAGGGGTCTCAAACTCAAGGCCCGGGGGCCAAATCCGGCCCGCGACTTCATTTCATGTGGCCCCACAAGAGCTTGCAAAGAATATAATATGTTTATTATACGGTTACATGCCGCTTTACAGAAGCACGTTGCCCATAAACTACATGTCCCACAATGCATCTCAAGTTTGACTTTTTATCTCAGAATTTGATTTTTTTTCCAAAATAGAATTTTTTTCTAAGAATTAGAGTTTTTCTTTTTTTAAATGTTACTTTTTCCCCCAAAATTTCCCTTTTTTTATTTCACTTATTTTTCCAGAATCTGGCTTTTCTTTTTAAATCATATTGTGACATTCTCACTGAAGAGACTTGCCATTATATGCCCTAGAGTTCTGCTTTCAGACGTAGTTAATTCTGAAGTTATTACCCTATCCGATAATAATTCATTGCAGAGGCAATAATGTAAAAATAATACATTATTTTAAATATTTATATATAGTCTTAAAGTTACAACCGGCCCTTTGAGTGCAACCATAATGCTGATGTGGCCCGTGGTGAAATTGAGTTTGAGACCCCTGATCTAGGGTTACCTATTCATTATGTACGACTGGGAACAGGTGTTACAAAGTTCACTAAAGCACTCACAATTCAATGAAAGTTGAGACCAGCAATTGTATATGTTCCCATTTTAGGAGCACATCATAAGGCCGTGAAGCAATCAAATGTAAAACACGATATTTCTGATTGGTGAAAGTCAGATTTGACCCGAACACGACAGGAGGGTTAACTAGTAGAAACACATTATGTTGGTGATGTGATCAGCTAATCTAACGGCCTGGTTTAGTTCAGCGTCAGAACCAAACGTTCCCACTATCCAGGAGTTCTGAGTGAAGCTGCTCTACCTTCTTCTTAGTCTTAGCGCCTTTAGAGCCGCACAGAACACACTAAGGGTTTGACAAGGAGGCGGCATGAAGAGCACACAAGAAGAGCATGACGTGAAGGAAACAGGGTTAATGTGCACGGTTAGAAAAGAGAGAACATGGACAAAAAACGGAATGACTTTCATGACCTGAGGACAGAACAGGTGTTGAGTTAGAGCAGGGTTGATACAATGAGGGAATTTAAATTAACTTCAGAAGAAAGACTGGGCGACTCACGAGGGAGAACAGAATGAAGGACGTATGTGGATGTTTCAGAGCTGAATGGATGCAATATTAAACCCACCAGGGGTTCCTTTATATTTCGGAGCACGTCTGACTTCCACAATGTTCCATTTAAACGATGTCGTGGCTTAAGCTCAGAGCAGGAAATCAGAATCAGAAATACTTTCATATTTCGGGGGAAATTGGTTTTCGTTGTTCCATTTTAGAATGGACAAAATATAGGACATGTTTTAAATGTGATGCATTATATAACATGGGAAGAACGAATGTGCAATAATAGAAAAATAAACATAAGAAATTCAAGTAAAATGTACAATAAAGATGAAATAACATGTCGGGACAAAGGGTGTAAAGCCCCCGGAGACAGATGTGTGATATTAGGCGAGATAAATAAACTATTACTAAATGATCCTATGGGAATATAATAGAACATAACTCAATGTTTTTTTTTAAGTATATATATTTTGTGTGGCTGCAGGAGTTCATTCTCTGCAAGCCGTTACGAAATCTCATGTTTAAATGTAATTGCTTAACTTGAAAACAAAATCACTATGAGCGTATTAAACATCGGGTCAACAGAGAGCCGCAGTGACGCGTCCTGAAACCCGGAAGCAAACTTCTTCCGGTTCCTTCGACAAAAACGCAACGCAGTTTCTCCGTAGGGTTTTGGAAAATAGCTGGAATCAGGTCGAGACACATTTAAGAGACGGATCACGTGTTGTTCAGCCGGATAATCTCCACGTGTCTACCCGACTTTTATAATGTTCGAATAATAAATCTAGTCGCAAGAAGCTAAATGCTAACGTTGTGCTATAAAGGAGCTACAGCCGGGTCGCTGCTTCAACACCACGCCGACTTCAGATCTATATTCAAACACACAGACTCTAAATGCTACAAGTAGAAGTGTTTGTCTGAACACTTTGCAGGAGGCAGGGACTTGCTCTCAAGCAGAACCGGGCAAACTAACTTAGCGGAGGGTTTACGTGTTCGGCGTACTGACGGCCTCCACGACTTCTGCAGTGCTATTCGGCCACTCGGTAACAACCATCGTTTCTCAGACACTGCTGATGGGTTTAATGTCGTAGAACAAAACGTGATCCGTCTCTTCAACGCGTCTCAACCACAGACCTTACTCCAGCTCTGTTCCAAAACCCCGTGGAGAGATTCCATTGCTTTTTGTCGAAGGAACCGGACGTGGTAAAATGCTAACTTACTTCCGGGTTTTAGGACGCGTCACTGCGGCCCTCTATTTCTAAACACTGCAAACCCCAGCTGTACAGGTAACATGAAAGCAAGACTGTAGACGGAGGAGAATGTAAACAGATTACATTATTGATGTGAAAAGAGGCGCCTGCTTCCTGATGAGATTAACACGAGAATGATTGTTCGCCTAGTCTTCAGAGAGCCACTGTGAGCCAGCTCCAACACAAATAAGGGGCTGAGCCGCTCGTGGAGGTTCAGCAGCAGCGTGCAGGACAAAGACCCAAACTGTACATGGACAAAGACCCAAACTGTACATGGACACACACATGAGCCAAAGCTCTAAAAATAGGTCCCTGTGGAGAAACGTAAACAATGGCTTCCTCGGCAGCTTCCGCAGGGAGGAGCGGCCGCTGCAACGTAAAGGAAAGAATCCAAAAGCCCGTACGCACTGTGTGATGAGGTCATGAGGGAAGTAACGGTGTATTAATACACATTTCCCCCAAAGAGACAAAGGTAGACTGAACCAAAGTGTTGGCTTATTATCCACATAGGTTTTGTTTCTGAAATGCCTCACTGTGACATAAAACAACCCAGTTTTTTGCCTGGGTTGGGGATTCAACAGCCATTCAGATTTGGCTCCACTCTAAATGTCACGTGTAATAAAGCACGCATTATTTGAATATCTCCACCCTTGGTTTAAAAGTGATCTTACTTTTGGGAAGACGACGGTTAAAGAGATGCAAAAACATGCTTTAGGATTTTCTTAAACCTCTGCTAAGTGGTTATTTTCATTTTACAGTATTATACTATTATTTCAGCGCTGGATATAACCTTGAAAGCCTACCTTGAATCCTGAAGTGTGTGTATGCATGTGTTTATATGTAGATGTGTGTGTCAGACACAGAGGGCACGTTTACATAATATATGTAATATACGTGTATGTGTGTGTATAGGGCTGCTCAATTAATCGCATCTTAATGGCAATTATGATTATGGCTTGCAACGATGACGAGAACAACGTAATCGAAATATATAGATACTTTTTGTGTTATTAATATTTTTATTTCAGTTGAGTGAAACTTAAAGTTCAGGATAATCAACTGTTAAAAACAAACTGTTCAAACATTTCTCCAATAAATTGATGTTTTCAAAGTCATTTAATAATCGCAATTACAATTATTGACTCAAATAATCGACATTATGATTTTTGCCATAATCGAGCAGCCCTAACGTGTATCGATAGACGTTCACGGGGGCGTACGTAAATGCATATTTTACGCGTGTTGTATCTAGATAAACGTTTCTGTTCTTATATGTATTTTGTAGGTTGTATTAAGGAATCATGGCAGTGGTGTTATCCTTTCAGTAAGTGCTGAAACGACTCTCCTATAAAGTCTGCAGTCAAAACGCCATGACATTTGAGTCTCTGACCAAATCGTTGATATAATGACTCGAGGCGCTGCTTCCCCCGCTTCTACTAACTGTGTGTTCCGGTACCTTGTCTGTATTAATATTGAATTGAAGTCGCAGAATAAATTAAAATGTGAGATCATTTAATGTCCGATTTGATATGTTTGATGTATTTCATGATAACCGTCAGAAGGCAGGTGCCGAGGTGCCTTGGGAGCGGACAGGTGGGGTTACCTTGGTGAGCGCAGCCACCCTCTGAGCCAGCTCGGCCTCCACCTCCGGCAGAGTCTCAGCTTTACGGAGCGTCTGCTGAAGCTTCTGCTCCGCCAGCTCCAGCTTCTCCTGCAGCTGCCGGTTCCTGTCCTCCGTCTGCAACAAACAGACCAACAGACATTATTAGCAAAGACGGAGAAGACTCTGCTTCTTCCTCAGGGTTTGCTTTAAAGGTCACCTATTGTTATGTCTTTTCTACATCAACATGTGTCCCCTCTTCTTCATGTCTCTTCTACATCAACATGTGTCCCCTCTTCTTCACGTCTCTTGTACATCAACATGTGTCCCCTCTTCTTCACGTCTCTTGTACATCAGCATGTGTCCCCTCTTCTTCATGTCTCTTCTTCATCAACATGTGTCCCCTCTTCTTCATGTCTCTTCTACATCAACATGTGTCCCCTCTTCTCCATGTCTCTTCTACATCAACATGTGTCCCCTCTTCTTCATGTCTCTTCACCATCAACATGTGTCCCCTCTTCTTCATGTCTCTTCTACATCAACATGTGTCCCCTCTTCTTCATGTCTCTTCTACATCAACATGTATCCCCTCTTCTTCACGTCTCTTCTACATCAACATGTGTCCCCTCTTCTTCATGTCTCTTCTCCATCAACATGTGTCCCCTCTTCTTCATGTCTCTTCTACATCAACATGTGTCCCCTCTTCTCCATGTCTCTTCCACATCAACACGTGTCCCCTCTTCTCCATGTCTCTTCTACATCAACATGTGTCCCCTCTTCTCCATGTCTCTTCCACATCAACACGTGTCCCCTCTTCTCCATGTCTCTTCTACATCAACATGTGTCCCCTCTTCTTCACGTCTCTTCTACATCAACATGTGTCCCCTCTTCTCCACGTCTCTTCTACATCAACACTTGTCCCCTCTTCTCCATGTCTCTTCTACATCAACATGTGTCCCCTTTTCTTCACGTCTCTTCTACATCAACATGTGTCCCCTCTTCTTCATGTCTCTTCTACATCAACATGTGTCCCCTCTTCTCCATGTCTCTTCTACATCAACATGTGTCTCCCTCTTCTTCATGTCTCTTCTACATCAACATGTGTCCCCTCTTCTTCATGTCTCTTCTACATCAACATGTGTCCCCTCTTCTTCACGTCTCTTCTACATCAACATGTGTCCCCTCTTCTTCATGTCTCTTCTACATCAACATGTGTCCCCTCTTCTTCATGTCTCTTCTACATCAACATGTGTCCCCTCTTCTTCATGTCTCTTCTACATCAACATGTGTCCCCTCTTCTCCATGTCTCTTCTACATCAACATGTGTCCCCTCTTCTTCACGTCTCTTCTACATCAACATGTGTCCCCTCTTCTTCATGTCTCTTCTACATCAACATGTGTCCCCTCTTCTCCATGTCTCTTCTACATCAACATGTGTCTCCCTCTTCTTCATGTCTCTTCTACATCAACATGTGTCCCCTCTTCTTCATGTCTCTTCTACATCAACATGTGTCCCCTCTTCTTCACGTCTCTTCTACATCAACATGTGTCCCCTCTTCTTCATGTCTCTTCTACATCAACATGTGTCCCCTCTTCTTCATGTCTCTTCTACATCAACATGTGTCCCCTCTTCTTCATGTCTCTTCTACATCAACATGTGTCCCCTCTTCTTCATGTCTCTTCTACATCAACATGTGTCCCCTCTTCTTCATGTCTCTTCTACATCAACATGTGTCCCCTCTTCTTCATGTCTCTTCTACATCAACATGTGTCCCCTCTTCTTCATGTCTCTTCTACATCAACATGTGTCCCCTCTTCTCCATGTCTCTTCTACATCAACATGTGTCCCCTCTTCTTCACGTCTCTTCTACATCAACATGTGTCCCCTCTTCTTCACGTCTCTTCTACATCAACATGTGTCCCCTCTTCTTCATGTCTCTTCTACATCAACATGTGTCCCCTCTGTGGAAAGAGACTCTGAAAGTCTCAGGAACAAAGATTCTCTCTCTTTTTGATCCATTTCTATAAAAACCTGTCTGAAAACGAGCTGATCAGATTTTGGCCACTTTATGATGTCATAACGATGTGTTGTCTTGTGTACCAAATCCCATTAGCCAACCCCCCCCCCACACTTATCACCTGAATCTCCTCCTAGAGCACCATTAGCCGCGTTCACACTGCGGTACTTTTCCCACAAAGGTTCATGAGAACTCTGTTATGATCGCGTTCACACCAAAAAGAGCCGGTACTAAAAGTAGTTCATGCGAACCTTTTTACCCGCTCCAAAGTCCCTGCTAGAGAGCAGGGACTTTGGAGCGGCTCTTTTGTGAGAAAAGAGCTATATTCCTGATTGGCTGGGCGGATTGCAAACCACGCCCCGTAAAACTCCCAAAAAGTTTTGTGAAGCCGCCATTTTATTATCCTCGCATTAGCATTATTAGCATTAGCATTAGCCCAGCGCAGAAACGCAGAGAGACTAACTTATGGCAACACAAAATAAAACATGGGAGCGGTTGAGATGATGAGGTGTCGGCGTTCTGGCGATTTACTCGGATTTACTCGGAAGCTTCAGTAGAAGCTGCTGGGACTCCCAGCAGCTTCTACTGAAGCCTTCCCCAACTCCGGGGACTTCCGGCCGGGGACTTTGGGCGGCAGTATACGCCGTGAAGTGGTTTGCGGCCTGCCAGTAAACCCAAAGCAGAAGAAGAAGAAGAAGAAGAAGTGACGTCAGCGGCTTCATTTGCCTAATCCTCCCCCAGGGACTTTTTCCGGTGTGAACGCGATCTGTACTTAGTTCATGAGAACTAAAGAGTTCTCATGAACCTTTGTGGGAAAAGTACCGCAGTGTGAACGCGGCTAATGTGTTCTTTGTAACCAAATCTCTCTCAGAGGGGCGTGGGGAGGGGCTCCTTATTTTCATCTAAAGTAATCAGCACTTTGGAAACAGGGCTGAAACAGAGGGGATTATGGGTAATGCTGCAAAGATCTGTTTGGTGTTTCAGCCAATCAGAGACAGGCTCTGGATATATCTGAGAGCTGTAAGATAGTGGACCTTTAAGGTGGAGAGAGTGGAGAGGAATAAGACTTTAGAGAGAGGGAGACAAAGGGGGATGGGTGGGCAGGAAGTGCGGAGGAGAGCATTCATAACGACACAAAGACGGACGAAGCGCAGAAGAAAGGAGGAGAGAGACGTCTCCATCTCAGTGAGTTCATGTAAAGAAACAGTCGGGGTGTTTGAGGCGTCCCATTCAAAGCCTGCTGCGCCGTCACCGTGTGAAAACAGCAGCAGGAAGTCATTAGCAGAAAACTGACAGGAGCGCTGCAGGCCAACTCTGACAGTCGCGTCAGCACCAAGTGTACACCCGGTTACAATGTGTGCAGACTATGGCACATGTTATTATTTATTTTGGGTCAACATTGAGACACTGACTATTAACCATAATTATGTTTTACTCATGAAACATCTTGTGGTATAGAATCAATCTCATTATGGATTAAACTTAATTAAAATAAAAAGGGGGGTGGGTTCACGAGCGTGACGGGGGGTGGAGAGCACCCTTGTGAACTATTAATAATAATAATAATAATTCCTTATTTATTATAGCGTTTTTCCTCAAAGCGCTTTACAAATACACATTACACATATATCATACATGCAATGGTCATGTACCGTGGACAATACCCACAGGAGCAAGTTCAGGTGAAGTGTCTTGCCCAAGGACACAGCGGCTTTACAGACGCAGCAGCGGCGGGTTTCACCCCTTGATATTAGCGTCGGTGTTATGCCGTGTTGTGCCGTGTTGTGCCGTGCCGTATTGCATGCACCTCGTGGACATTTCGATGATTTGTACGGCAAAGTACGGTTTGGAACCGATATCATTTCCCTTTTGGAGGGCATGCATAACGCGGCATACCACCGGACCCTTGCTGCGGGGAAACTTTGGCGCTGTTCCGAGTTTGATCTAATCCGTAAAAATGATGAACTGCTTGCAGATTTTTCCATCATTGTTAAAAAAAAATCGTCATAGATGGAAAATATTCGGTTCACGCGACCTCTGGTTGTCACACTCAATGATTTTTTAAAAGTTGTATTCTCGGAGTGAGGCGTCTACCTGTCTGAAGAGCGAATCCTTGTTGGCCACTTCGTTCTCCAGCTTGTCGTTGAGGTCGTGGACGGAGGTGGCTTCGCGCTGAGCCGCCAGGTAGCGTTTCTCAAGGGTGGTGATCCGCTCCTCCATGTCATCCTTCTGAGCCATGGACTACACACACACACACACACACACACACACACACACACACATTTACATTAGAGTAAAGCAGCAGAAGTGTTTAATACTATGTAGAGAAACAGCTCAATAGCATATCAAACTGTCACACAGTCCACATATTTAAATATTATTACAATTAACAGTCGTTATTTCCACTGTGCATCGTCTGATTTTACATTCCATTGACATGTCTATAGTTTACTTATTCCATCACTATACTTGCTAATTTGCACTCTTCAAGATAACTGTTGTAATTGATGTCTTAAATATATTGTGCGTTGCACTGTTGGAGGAGCCGGGGCTTCATGTAAGGACAACAAAGGCAGCTGTTGTGTCGAAAACAAGAAAGCCTTGATTCCTTGAGAATCTCGTTTGGAAGTCAACGATGGGGAAAACACAAACAGCTTTATACTGCGGTGTACATGTAACTGATTATGTCTTCCCCTCAGTGTTGTCGATTCAACAAGAAAGCCCAACAACAAAATGATTACGTGACAAAATACATATAAGTAAAAAAATCTACTTTACAGTTCTTGTTTTTCTTGTATTTATGTTTAGTTTAATTCATCCCCTGTGGCACAACAGTAAGGCCAGGATGAGATCTGGCTCCAGTCGCACCGCTCTGTTCTCGGGCTGCTCGATTATGGCAAAAATCATATTCTCCATTCTTTGGGTAATAATTGTAATTGAGATTATTAAATGCGATTATTCATTGACTTTGAAAACATCCATTTATTGGAGAAAAAAATGTGAACAGTATGTTTTTAACAGTTGATTACCGTGAACTTTAAGGTTAATTCAGCTGAAAAAACTATAAAGTAATAATAATAATAAAAAAATATTCGTTTTATTTCGATTACGTTGTTTTCGTAATCGTTGCAAGCAATAATCGCGATTAAAATACGATTAATTGAGCAAACACAATATCCTGCACGAGTGATTTTGTGATGAAATTCCTTAAAATAATTCATTTTTCATATTTAAAAAAGATGCCGTAAGAATTATAACAATTTTACAACAATTCCTGTATCAAAAGAAAAAGTAAAAACTGAAGTTTGTTTTTGTATACTTCATTTTACCACATACTTCTTATATTTCTAATATTGAAAGTCATTTAGCTTCGACTTAATTGCACTCCCACTTTGTTTTGATGATAAAAACGTACTCTTTAAAAGCATAAAGACAACGGACTCACCCCTGCCACTAATTCCAACTCACCTCTCTCAGGTCTCTCTGCAGCCGCGTGTTCACGTCTTCGGACTTGATGACGTCTTTTCGGGCCGTGTCCAGGTCCTCCTCCAGCTCGTTGATGCGTGAAACCATGGCAACCATGCGTTCCTTCATCTGGCCCAGATCAGCGGTCTGACGGTCGACGACGTCCTGCAGCTCCCCGACCTTCAGGAAGCCGTGACCCGACTCCTCGTCCTGACTCAGGGAGCCGTCCGACGACCGCTGGGGAGGAAGTGCCAACACATGTTTCAGCAGAAGGTCACTTGGTTTCAAAAAGAGCCGTTTCAGCGACGGCCTGCTTTGGAAACCTAATTAGGAAATGCAAGAAATCGGAAACGAAGATTCTGAAACGAAGATTTTAAAATAGGGGGGTCCGGTTTTATAGCCTTTATTTAAATCATTGGTGTCTTAAAAGTTTATGTTTTGTTTGTTTATTTTCTTGAATGTTTTCTTCAAGAAAAAATGAAATATATGATAATAATTTAGTTTTGGGAGAAGGGGTGGGATTCAATAAGTGTACACTTCTTCCCACACCTTTTCGGACGTGTAGTTAAGTAGATCATTTGTTTATACATAACTTCGAATCAGTAATATTTCTGTATATCAATTTGACAACGCTTAATTTTGTATTGAATAATAATTCTCATGTATTATTGTTTTACACATTTAAAATAAATCTCATCAAATCAAAAGTTGTACAACGCGTTTAAAGACAGGTTATTTTCTCCATTCAATTGACTGAGCCGAGAGCAGGGGGTTGAAGGCGGGGCTTAACGTAAACATCAGTTACTATGCTCCAAATATCTGGGACAAACTCCCAGAAACTACTTTTAAATCCAGGCTGAAGACTTTTCTTTTTGTCGCTGCTTTTAATTGAGACATTCCCATCTCACACTAAACTGTAACTTTTATTCATGTTTTACTACATTTCTTTTAAATGCGTGTCTAACATATAATATGTTCCTACTGCACTATTTCTTAAATGCTCTTAATGTCTTTCATATTTTGTAAAAGCACTTTGAATTGCCTTGTGTCCAAAGGCGCTGTATAACTACACTTGGCCCAGATGCAGGTACTTGGCTCTCCACGAGTCGGGCTAACTTGGCTTCACGCGCCGCTGAGAAACGCTCATAGGATTGAACATATCCTGCCCCGACAGCTGCATCCAGGTCACTTTATGCGTCAATGGCCCCGCCCCCATCCTGGTTTACCTTCCCGTGTATCGCAGGGCGGTGCGCTCACCTTGCCGTTGGTGCTGGGCGTGCTTTCTGAGTTGTGGTTGACCTCGCTGGTCCCGTCGGCCAGTCCTCTCTTCTGGCTGCTCTGCTCCCTGAGGTACGCCAACTGCACAAACACATCAGCATCTGGTCACACCGTTACGTCACTCAAGTCAGGACTTTGCTAAACACATTGCAACAGATCTCTCAGAATAAACCCAGGGTTAGACTCGAATGCATTTAGACCGCATTGAGGAATCCTTTTAAAGGGTGTCATATTCAGAGTGATATTCTGTAGAAACTGTTAAGTCCCCCGAGACACATGTTTAATATTGGACTATATCAATTCACTTTTGATTGATTGAAATAATTTGCAATGCTGGTATTTCTAATCTAAACAAGTACTCTGTGTGTGTCTGTGTGTGTGTGTGTGTGTGTGTGTGTGGTGTGTGTGTGTGTGGTGTGATATGATACTTAGAAGCTTAGCTAGCAGTATTCAGTATAGCAGTGTACACCTGCTAAATATAAGGCTACACATGTTAATATGTTTTCTTTTAATGTTTATTTTATTAGCTTTTCTTTTTAATGACTGATTTTAAATGCTATTTTCTTAATGTCTTTCATTTTTTGTAAAGCACTTTGAATTACCTTGCGTTGAAAAGTGCTATATAAATAAACTTGCCTTGCCTTATGTTTACAAGTATGCATGCATGCATGTATGCATGTATGCGTGTATGTGTGTGTGTATGTATGTATGTATGTATGTATGTATGTTGTTGTGTGTGTATGCATGTAGTGCATGCATGTATGTATGTATGTATGTATGTATGTGTATGTGT